>JAAFCF010005931.1:1796503-1852651 GCA_013389785.1 Helicorthomorpha holstii | reverse complement strand
AGTGTCGTATTCAATTAACGAAATACACTTTGTTTTACGATCATGACATCCCACGTATATTTTGCGCAAACTATCCGAACTGAACAATCCGTAGGGTCTTACATCCAAATTTTTGAAATCATAATGATTCAACTTTAACCAAGCCATGCTTTCGATTGCTACACTGAATACTTTTTAAATGAAAAAACCGTTTAACCATTAACACATTAACCATTAACCATTAACACACAATTAAACCCCATGTGTTAAAAAAGAATTTCAACAAGTATATGAATCATTATTGTTTTCCCTTTTTCTTTATTAATCATATTACATAAAACACTTAACACATTCCTTTCTTTAACCCAAACACAGCACATATGCATACAATAACAGGTGCGTAAATAAAGATTGACATGTCAAGGTCAAAAAACTCAAGCAACACATGTATGCCATTAAAACTGTAACTAATCGGGGCGGAGCCTGATCGGATTAATATCGACAAACGCAAAGCGGCTACGTTTACGATACGCATGCGCTACCCATTTAACACGCAACAGCTGGGAGCGCATACGTACAGGGTTGCCTCATACAGTGTAACACAAAAAGAAATTATGACGTCACTATGGGACTTTAACATGGGGCATTTGTAACAGTAAGCTCCGCCCACTTTTCCATTTAGCCACGCCCACCACCCAATCCTGCTCTCTGATTGGTCAGATTTAAATTTCACGCCCAAAAGCTCAACGCTGATTGGCCCGGCTTAGGATGTACCCTAACTACTTACTAGGTCTCTAATAAAATGAAACCTAGCTTGGATATACTTAGATCGACAGTTCTCGATCTCATTATTGGAAAAATCAATCTCAGACTTGTTGTCACAATAAACTATAGGTGTAATGAATTTGTAAATTCCCTAGTTGTTAACTATCTGGTTCAGCCAGAGCATTTCCTTAGCAACGTCAGTTAAAGCTATGTACTCACTTTCCATAGTTGACTGAGCTACACAAAATTGCTTTGCGTTTCTCCAGCTTACAATTCCTTCCCCACACCTTACAATATATCCAGAAATGGATTTACCCCCAGTAGTACCTTGATTGGTCGCATTGCCTTTGCGTCGTATATGCTTTGTAGATCACCTATGGCCTCATCGATCAAATGTTGTGATTCTGCAAAAAGAGCAATATCATCAACATAGACTCTGATAACAATATGTGAATACTTAGAGTATAGGCAAACAGCCCCTTCAATCTTTTAGTACTCCATTTTCTTTAATGCTGTATCCAAGTGGAGGAACCATTCCTTGCCACTTTGGTGTAAACCATATAGAGCTTTCTTCAAGGATACAGCCTTTCCAAGATGCTCGAATCCCACTGGTAGTTTCATCAGTATTCTGTGGTGCAAATCACTATAAATATATATACCAGCTATGTCCAATTGGTGGTGCAGCAAATTCTTTTGCCCTACTAAAGTAGCAAAGCAAAGATGGATAACAGAAAAATTAATCATGGGAGAATAGACGTCATCAAAGTCCACACCTTTGATTTGCCTATGACCCCCGGCTACTAATCTCGCACAAAATCAATATACATAACCTTCCACGTTTACATTAACCGCAAACACCCACATATTAGGCAGTGTTCAATCACCTGGTTTTGGATCAATTACATCCCAAATGTCTCAATTTCATCCATCATTGCCTGCTTCCATTTTTTGGCAAATGGAGATTTCATGGCCTGTTTGTAACTTTTAGGAATCTCCACATCGGCTCTCCTTTGTCAGCAAGTTCTCATGCTAGTAAACCTAGCACTTGCTTCTGAATCTTCATCATTATCAGATTCAACATTCCAAGCAGGGATCTTCTTACTTTGTACTTTCTGCAATTTAGCGAAATCAACATTAAAATCTTTACATTTTGGAATTTTAATTTTACTAGTTTCTTTCTCCCTGCTGCAAAATGGATACTCATCACGCTCGTCAGGCATCCTCGGGTTCTTCTTCGGTGGTTTATAGCCGCTAGGACCTGCTACATTAGTATCTGAAACTGCTACTGGAGTCAGACGTTCATCTTTACGAGGAGTATCTGCAACGCCTTCAGCAATTATCATTGGATTCCTCCTTACGCCTTGATTCCCAGCATTTGTTTCAATCATTCCATCATTGTCATCATTGTCGAATCTAAACTCATTAATACCATCAATAACAACATGTTTACCATTACCATAACACAACTCCTCATTGAATGCAACTACTTTGCTTTCAATGATTTTATCAGTCTCCGGCATCCAAATTCGAATCATCGAATCTAAGCTCATTAATACCATCAATAACAACATATTTACCATTACCATAACACAACTCCTCATTGAATGCAACTGCTTTGCTTTCAATGATTTTATCAGTCTCCGGCATCCAAATTCGATATCGAATTGTTCCAATTGCGAAACCGATCATATAACCTAAGTCTGCTGTGTTTTCTAATTTGTTTCTTAGTTGGTCTGGCTTGTGCACATACGCTGCACATCCAAATCGCCGCATGTGTTTAATTGAAGGCTTCCTCCCATTCTAAATATTGAATGGAGTCTTGAAATTAATTGATGGATGACCCAGCCTGTTGTAAATGTACGTCAAAGTAAGGATTGCTTCTGTCCAGAATTTAAGCAGTAGCTACGACTCAAGCAAGAGTGACCTAAGCCGCTGAACTAATGTACACCAGCCATTATTTGGAGGAATTTGCTCAATGTATTTCTATGGGCACAGCGCTAGTGTACATCAGTCTAGGTCACCACGCCTTCCATTGGAATACATTGAGCAAATACCTCCAAATAATCGCGCGTCTAATGTACAATTATACCGTTCAGCCACACCATTTTGGTTTGGGGTATATACGTTTGCTCGTTCGTGGCTTATTCCTACACTCTGAACAAATTGCCCCATTTCCCGAGAGCAAAACTCCATTCCGTTGTCAAACCGAATCCTCTTTACTTTCTTTCCGGTTTGTCTCTTGGGTTTCATGACAAATTCATTTATCTTTTCAACGCATTGTCCTTTGTTCATCAGCGGCATCACGTTCGCTTTACAACTGAAATTATCCAAAATAGTTAATAGAAAATGTTTGCCATTAATACCTAACTCTGGGGCTGGCCCCCAGCAATCAACTTGTATTAAATCCAACACATCTTTGGATTTCACTGGAACCAATTCCTTGCTACGTGATTTGATTGACTTCATCTAGCTACAAATCTCGCAATGTTCTATTGTGGCACTGCTTTTCTTTCCAGGCAGTCCAATTACATTATCTCAATTTATCATCTTTTCAATCGTTTGATGACCAGGGTGGCCCAGATGGGTTTGCCACAATTCTCTAGACGCCAGGCAGACAATTTTCCCTTTTTTTGGCAGAATGTGAACTCCTCTAACTAAATAAACACTATTAATGAGAGGTGCAGTAAATAATACTTTGTTACTCTTTGTTTTAATTATGTGTCTTCCACTTGCTGTTATCTGGATCATGCTGTTCTGGTCGATCTTGGATCCACTAACTAAATTAACTCTTGAGTCTGGCGTGTAGAGTGTTTCCGTTAGCATTACAATCTGCTGTCCAACTCTAAACTGGATGTATCCCTTGCCCTTTATATCAATGGAGTCACCTTCTCCAGTTGTGCTTGGCTTTCCTTGATAGTTTCTAAAATTGTGGAACCAGTCTCTATTATTACAGAAGTGGCTGGTGGCCCCATTATCAATTATCCATTCACAATTGGAATTGTCTACTTTAGGTGCTCTGGTTGCAAAGCTAGAAATGCTATAAGTCATAAAAATACAATCATTAACAGTACCCTTAGATAAATAGATTTCTTCTTCATCTTCATTGTCTTCAGTGTATCTTGCCACTGGCTGTGTTGCTCTACATTCCTTGGCAATGTGGCCTGGCTTCTGGCATCTATAACAAATAACTTTTCTCTTTTGATTAGATTTACCATAGTAGTTAGGGTACAATCTAAGCCTGGCCAATCAGCGTTGAGCTTTTGGGCACGAAATTTGAATCTGACCAATCAGAGAGCAGAATTGTGTGGTGGGCGTGGCTAAGTGGAAATGTGGGCGGAGCCTACAGTTACAAACGCCCCATGTTAAACTCTCATAGTGACGTCATAATTTCTTATATATATAGCAACCCTGTACATATGCGCTCTCAGCTGTTGTGTGGTAAATGGGTAGCGCATGCGTAGCATAAATGTAGCCGCCACGTGTTTGTCGATATTAATCCGATCAGGTTCCGCCCCAATTAGTTACAGTTTTAATAGCGTACATGTGTTTCATAAATGTCAAGATCAAGTGTTTGTTTGAGTTGAAGAGAGGAATGCGTTAAGTGATTTATGTAATATGAATAAAAAGGAAAGGGGGAAAATAATGATTCATGTGATTTTTCTTTTGGGAGAATATTTTTTTAAAACAATGCATGTGTGTCAATAGTTAAACGGTTTTTAAAACTAAATAGTTCAGTACACTTGCAGAGATGGCTTGGCTAAAGTTAAAAATGTATGATTTTAATAATTTGGATATAAGTCTTAATAGATTGGTTTGTGCGGATAGTTTGCATAAAATTTATGTGGGATGTTATGATCGTAAATTTAAGTGTATTTCATTGATTGAATACGACACTTTGACCCAGTTGGGGAATTATATAACGTTTGATAAATCGGTGGTGGAGGAGCGGTGTATTTTGTATGGGTGTGGATTGTCTTGGAGAGAAGATGTAATTCTGGTTACACATGAGATACGTGAATTGGATGATGATGATCCAATCTATTTGGAAAGTCATTTTGTGGTATTTTATCATGTTGATTTTAAGAAGTGTGAGTTGAAACAATTTTACCAGTTTCAATTTGGAAAAGTTAATGCTTGTTTGGTAAGCAGAAATGTTTTTATAATACAAAGTTATGAAGACACATTTACAAAGGCGTTGATGATTGATTCGATAAAAGGTGGAACAAAAGATATAACTTTTGCGCGTTTAATTCCGAAATTTAAATTTCACGGCTATATTAACAATACCCAAATATACGTGTATTGGGTTTAAAAATTTATATTATGGTATTCCCTTTTGGTGCAAAAATGAGAAGACAATTGACGCGTTTGTATGTTTACGATACGGTAGAGGATCGTATTAGTTATAAAGCGCAAATTGGTATTTCTTACCGTTATTTTTATGGTATTACGCCGGATGTAAGATTGTTTGTGCGTTATAACAATATTGATAATATTTACATTGTTGATGAAAAGTTGAACATGTTGCAAGTAATTGTCACTGATGCTTATGAATTGTTTAATTGTTGTGTTGTGGATAAGCAGATTTATGTGTATAATGTGGCATTTTTTTCGTTATCAAAAGATTTGACAAAAAGTATTATAAAATACGGAATATTTCATTGGCTTTCGCTGGATTGTAATTTTATTATAAAATTAGTTTTTAGACGTTATACGTCGTTACAAGAGTTGTGTAATATTGCGTTAGTTAAAAATCAAATTCAATTTTCTGAATGGTTACCTAAAAGTGTTTGTCAAACGTTTAAAAAATATATGAGTAAAAGGCGTTAATTTTATAGAATATTTTTAATGTCAACAAATGTCCAGCCGAGTATGGAGTCGAACGGGTTGGAGGAAATGCTTGACCATTAAGTGGAGTCCATTCCAACATTAATGCCATTTTTTTTAAAAAAATTATACATATATTTTCACGCAAAATCTGTTGAAATAAGGTGAAGGTGTAAACAATTTTTGATTTTATAGTTTTGTAGATGCAAAGTGTTTATAGAAGAGAAAAAAAAGGGGAAGAGAATTATTTTTTAAAAAAATAGTGAAATTACTTTATAAGAAAAGGAAAAAAAAGATAATTGTTAACATGATATTGTTTTGACGGACAAATATGTACAAATATAAGAGGTTAGTATAAAAGCGTTTTGACATGTGTGAGGTTAAAAATATTTTTAACCTTACGACAGTTAGCTAAGTGTTGTTGAAATATCTACAGAAGAAAAACAAAACGGGATAAGGGTATTTTAATTTTTATGGATGTTAAAATAAATAACAGGGGGGTGGTGGTGACATGAGAAGGGAGAGAAAAAATAGGAAGAAAGGTTTAAAAGTTTAAATATAATATATCAAAATATAAGAAGAAAAATATATACAAAAGAGGGTGTGTTTTTATTATGACGTGTGGTATATGGCAAAAAAATAAAGTCCAAAGAAAAATGTATAAAAGCATTTGCTCAAGTGATCTTGTAAAAATTATTTTTGTGAACGTTTGTATAAGCTGCTTGCTGAATAATAATATAGTTAGAAGTGGTAGATAAAGAGTGTCCGTTATAATGGGTCCACATTGTTTTGATATTACAATTGGCAGAGCACAGCAGTTGTTAATATTGTTAGTTTTTGTATTAATCGATCAAATGTTGGAGTTGGCGGCTGAAAAGAGTAAATTTTATTCAACAACTTTTAGCAGTAACGAAACGAATGATAATATTAGAGCGTATGGGTTGAAAGTTAAACCGTTAACCGTGGTTAGTGCATATTTTCATAGCGATAAAGACTATTTGAAGAAAGTAGATCAAAGTTGATGGTTAAAAATTCGAAATATGTACAAATACACGGTGTGCGGATATAAGGGTGGCATAATACAGTCTTTTGATGCTAATGATTGCGTTCCTTTGGATTCTTGGGACAAGCAACTACAATATCAGGTGAAAGCTAAGAAGTTTTTTTATATTTGTAAGGAAGGTGACGACTACATGAATGTCAAACGTGGAGGCAGCATCATCTTCCATTATCTGACAAAATGATTTTGACAGGTAGAGGATGAAAGTTTTGCGGAGATCAACGGACGTATGCGAAATGGTGAGAATACAATAATACCGCCTAAAAATGTGCCATTTTTATACGCGCAATTTTGATCGATTTGGTGGAAAAAGTTTATGAAAAATATGTACAGCAAATTGAATACGCCGGAGGAACATTGTTCTGTGGAGGAGATGATAAGCGAATTGTGTAAGGAGTATGAAAATTACAATGGACTGTTGGAAGAATTCAAGGATTGCGGATTAACGGCTGGTGAGTTATTTTTCATGGTGCAATGAGTTCATCATTATATGCGCTTGCATTGTTATGAATCTGGTGGTATGGTGCAGTTACTTAAGGCGACGTTAAAGGATGTGGAAGAAAGTGTGGATGAAAATAGATATCATTGGCCGGATTTGGAGAATTGTAATTGGAATGATGATGGGAAAAACTCAAATTTACGAGCCGAAGATGAGGTGCTTTCATGGTTACCTGCTCCTCTAAATATATCAACTGGTGACGATAATACTACAGGAACTGTTGGTGGGGGTAAAAATGTTACTATATCTTTAAATGTTCTTCCTCCTCCTCCCTTGTCACCATCAATATCTGAGAAATCATGATATGACAAACCTTGGAGTAAAGTTTATAAAAAAAATGGCAACGATAATAGCCAGGAAAAATGAAGAAAAAGAAATGACAATTGACAATTAATGTATCATCCGCTTACCATATATTTGTGTACTAAATTTGCTTTTTATTTTTTATTTCATGCATCCGATGATTATTATATTTGATTTTTTTCTTTGTATTAAAATTAATAATACGCAATTATAAACACACTTTATATAAGAAAATCATGTATCCCCTCATTATCATTTAAAAATAAAAACATTATATTCCCCCAAAAAAAACAATGTTTTTTAATATTAATATTGATTATTATAAATTAGCCATTATTAAGTAGGTACAAAGGGTTTTCGTCATCCAAAAAGTTGTTTTAGACCTCCTCCTCATCCTCTTTTTTGCTTCATTTTTTGTTGTTGTTGTTTAAGTTTAGTTTTGCTACGTGTATGTGTAGCGGGTGGTGATACTGATTTGGTGGTGATGGATTGTTGTGATGTTGAAGGTAACGATGATACAGGGCTGTCCAGTGATAATGGTAAAGGTATGGGCGTAAAAAGGTTTTCAACGGATTTTTTCTTTTTTTGTCGAGAAGTTGCTGATGTTGTTGCAGAAGTCGATGGTAGGGTTGTAGAGTAAATATTTAGCGGCGGAGATGTATGCGCATTTTCTGGTGTGTTAAATGTGGTGTTAAGCGGTGGTTGCTCTTCATTTGCTGCTGTTGTTGAAGGTATTATTGACGTTAAATTATGTTCGTTTTGACGCAACTGTTTGAGTATTTGATAAAATGTTTCCTCTAGTTTGTGTTACTGCCGCATGCGATGTTGAAAAGGTAATTTGAATTTTTTTCCTAATAGCTTAGAAATTTGTAGTTGTGTTTTATAAAGTATCTGTTCCAAGGGTGAAGGTGTAACACCTAAATTGACGGTAGGGTTTACAAAATTTCATAAATTTGTTGCTGATGTTGTTTCCTCTAATTCTTTTTTATTATGCATGTCGTCAGAAGTTGTTAAGAGTTGCGGTGAATGTTGTCATAATTTTCTGTAATCCTCTACATCCACAAGCATCATTTTATGTACCATTATTTTTAATTAACGTGTTGGAATAGGCGATGAGGTTAAACTTATATATGAGGCTTACCCTTTTTATTACCCATATATTTGTTACGATAATTAAGACAAAATTCTGACATTTTATCTATGGCACCAGGTGATAAACATTGACAATAGGCGACCTGTTGTTCAGGTTGGTCTTTGAGACGTCGTAATATTTCTAGTTCCTGTAGGGGTGCTGATAGGCAGAAGGGATGGTGTTGTGATCCACCCTTCATTGAAGTTGAAACCCCCGACGGCAGCGGCGGTGGCGGCGTTGTGGCGGTGGCAGCGGCAGTAGCGGGTGTAGAGTGGGAGGTTAGATGACATCATTGAGAAGATTTCTTCTATTTTTTCTTGGTTTCTAGGTGACGTCTTGCATGTGGCCGATGATGGGCAATCATAATTGTTTGCGTTTAATAAGGGTAAGGCGTATGGGGTTATAAATTGATAGGGTTGATTATGTTGTTCTCTTACTAATTCGAGGGAATTAATGGTTTTTTTAAGATGATTAACTTCTTCTTGATAAAGTCCTCCGCCACTTTGAACTGCTTTAATTAGTTGAACGAGAAATAAAATCTCCAAGGTCAAGGTAACAACTAAGGCAAATAGTGTGGTGCAATTCTTTAAATACTTTTTAAATGCTTGTGGTTCTTTTTGTTGTTGTACATTGTTATTATTTGACATAATTTTATTGGTACTGGTTGTACTACCTGTTGGTGTGTCAAGGTTAACAGGTGATATTTCACCATTATCAACATCAGTGGAGGATGAACTACTACCTCCGACACCAACGCGCATATAAATATTTTCTAAAACATTAGGCAGCATGATGATTAATCTTTTATTTCGTTAAGTAACCCCTGATAGAGAGCTTCTCCTAAATAGGCAACAGTTTCTTCGCCAGGTAAAATTTTACTCAAATACCTTACATAGGTAGGTGTGTTGGGCATGAAATCTAGAAATAAATAGGTGTAACCCTGACGTGTGGCATCTATATATGCTTCTTGAAATTCTATGGCCGATATGCCTTCCACCTGTTGACCAAAATGGCGACATTGTTTGCTGTCACGTGGACTTTTAAATAGAAAAAAGTATTTTGTATTCAAACTAATTGTGCGACTTTCGTTACCTCTAGGAAATAAACTTTGATTAAAAAGAATGACGCTTATATTGTCATGATGACTTCCTTTTGTAAACATATCTGAAATAAATTTATTAGATTGACACTTGATCATCAAATCGTCAATAATAATTAGAGTTTTTAGCTGTTTATCATCATTCGTAGGAATTTCGTCCAATTAACCTTCGTGTAATTGTATTTTTTTTAAATTGTCCCAAACTTGTTTATCGTCGTATAAAGGTTGATATTTACCATAGCATATAATGAGTTTATCAGGAGGCGGTAAAATCATTGCATTTGATTTACTTAAAAATAATTTTAAAAATACCGTTTTACCACATCCTGTAGGTCCTGCAAAAATGCAAGTAAAAGGATGTAATAATTTTACGTCAAAATGTTTATCTAAAAAGTAATACATGTTTTTTCTTTGCTAATTTTTTACTTAATATTTTTTTTAAAAAAATTAAATTGCCTTCTCTTAGACTAACTGGTAAATGGTAAAATTAGACTTTTACACCTTCTATTTATAATATCAACACGCAAAAAATTTTATTTTTAAAAAAACATTTTTTTATTAATATAAATTTTTTAAAATACTCATTGTTTACATAATTATTTAATCGACATATTGCTCATTATTTTTAAAAAAATGAAAAAAAACTAGTTAAATAATTAATCATCATCGATAGTGTTGACTTCCAAATTGCTGTTGCAAACAGCGGGTGTATAACAACGATTTTCACCTCTAGAAGTCGATGATGACCCTCCCAATGAAGATGTAGACGCACCGCTACCATCCACAATGTTGGTGGTGACTAATTTCTTTTCTATCAATTATGGTTTTACATGAGCAACAGGAGGGGCATTTCTCATCTTACCGTTAAACCTTTTCTTAGTTTGTTGTCGATTATCATCATTATGATTGGTTTTTGCTGGTGTTGCTATTCCATAACCTTTATCATCATTGTCATCTGGCAGACTTGCGGTGTCAGCATCCGATAAAATTTCGTTTGTAGTAGCGGCGTCTAAAGGTTGATATCAAACTGTCTGTGTTGGTTGAGGTTTTAAAGGTGGCAGATTTAAACCTCGATTATATCCAAAAATTTTATAGCCAGCCATTTGACCTTCCATATCGCTGACAGATCGATAAAGTTCATTGGCGGGTGTGGTATAACATCCGTTTTTGCTGCCAATTTGTTGAGTCATTATCGGTCGCAGGATTGAAGATCCGGCCACATTTTGTGGCGTATAATTATATTTGCCATTAATTTTTTTGTTTGACTTTCTTAAGAGAGAGTTGTTACGCTTTTAAACGTTATTAAATAAATGATTATTAAACATGCAGTGTGCGTGGCTTTTTATTACTAAAATTAAGGGGGGTAATAGGGTGCTTTTATTTACTTTAGAAGAAATATCCGATAGATAACTACAACAAAAGTGTAAATTTAAATTGATTAATTTAAGAGGTGTCAAAAAAAAGGTTTTTCAATTATTTTTTGCTTCTCCCTAACTCCAACTACCTCCTATATAACACATGTGAATACTGTAGTAATCTATTAACGTCATGATGAATAACTACTAAACCACTTAATTTTTAAAACACGATTTATTATTGTAATGTTAATGCACAGTGGATGATACAGGAGGAGGAGGTAGATAAAGAAGTAAAAGTGTTAAGAAAAAAATGATGTTCAAATGTGTATTCAATTACTTAGCTATAATATCGTTAACGTTACAATGACATAGCCGTAGTAAAAAAAATGTTATGTGTATACTATTTTGATTTATTGCAAAATGAACAGTTTTTAAAGCATGTACAACTTTGTTTTAATGTTGACAATGTTGTTGATTTAAAGTTATGAGGGTCATATTTTTATATAACATTTTCGTTACCATTTCATCGTTTAAACTTAAATCCATAGTGTATAAACAATTTAAAATATGTGTAGGAGAAATTTGTTTATATCAGTTAAATAAATAAAACAAACAATGAGCCCCGCATGTAAAGCTAATTGGACTCTGTAATATATGCGGATTAATTAAGATATTTTGAAAATGATTTTCAAACCATTGTTGCCAATATAGGTGATAAAACAAAGGAGTTGCCAAAAGAGTCAAAAACTTTTCTCTGCACACGTTTGTTAACGTAGAAACAAACCCAATGTTGACCGCCTTTATTGTATTCATCTGTATTTAAAATTATGCTCATACCCTTAAATGGTTTATTTATGCACTCTAAATGGTTATCAGGAAGTATTCCTAAAAAGCAACCTTTACCACTGGTGGTAAATAATATTTTGTTCATACATTTATCTAAAGTAAAATTATCCATATTTTTCTTTTGTTAAGCATTAGAGTTGACTACGCTAACCTGACAATTATGATTAATTTACATTTTTTGACTAAACACACCGTAATATATCATTTGCATATTTTCAACTAATTTAACGGTAAAGTGTCCGTTTAATTTTAAAACACCGGATTGATTGGGGTGTGTCAAGTCGCTACCAGCATTATTATTGATAAAATCTAACACTATTACGGTATATCTTTTGGCATAAGTTTGACGCATAATAATGGAAGCAGATGTAGAAGCGGTACCAGCATCTACATTATTTAAAATTGACATGTATCCTTCTAGAAAATCATCATTAGCAAAGTCAAAGTTTTTAATTCCACATTGCGTTATTCTGCTGTCTACAGTTGCCGTCAGATCTTTTAAACTACAATGATTAAAATTGAAAGGGTTTTTGTCAGGAGTACCATTTAAAGCTTCATGGGTTACAAAGGCACAGACAAAAGTGTATGGCACTTTACCGTTAAAAGGGTCGTTGAGTACAAAAGACAGAGAATCCTTGGCGATGGAATGCGATCCCACACGAATGTCAGGAAATGCAAAAGAAAATTGTCCAAATGGCATTGGACGTTACAACAGTTTAGCATATTGATATAAAATTGCATTATCCGGTCTGTATTTGTTATATAGCAGCATATACTTTATATACTTTTTATTAACTTCATATACTTTATATACTTCATATACTTTATATCCTTCATATACTTTATATACTTTTTAATAACTCGTCATCAAAATATAACAAATTTTCAAAGTAACATTTATAAGGATATATGTTACTGGCCGTTGTAATTAGGCAGCCGTTAATACTTAATTCGATTTGACTAAACAAACAAGATCCAAAATTATTAGTAGGGGTTACCACATCTGTTTCATCTAAGTCATTTGCTTTTACTACGTGTCTCTTAATTCTTAAACGGGGTTCAATAAAATCCAAGACAAAATCTAAATCTGCGGGAATTCAAAAATCGATGGTAGGAGAATTGTTTGGCAGGGCTTGAAGTAATAATTCCACCTCCAAACGCTCCTGAATTTTTTGATATCCCACAATACCTTTTTCATCATCGAATAAGTCTAATCTATCGTCATAAATTACGTTGTTTTCTTTTGAATATTCGGTACTATTTTCATTGTTGGTATTACGTTTTCTTTTAGGCATGATAAAAGTTGTTTTTTAAAAAAAGGTTTTACGCGCACCACATCTGATAGGACCAAAGATGTCTCGTTTTATGGAGGTTTTTTTTCGTATTTTTTGGCTTTTTATAGATTTTTTTAACCGTACTAAATTTGCCACCACGTCTACTACGAGAGTTTTTAGAACGTCGTAAACGCAATACCGCAGAAGATGATTTAATTCCCCTAAATTGTGTTCTAGTTAAATTTTCCATTCCTCCAGGTAGTATTCCTAAAGGTAATCCTGTCATATTACCTCCCATAAATTTTGTACCCATGGCATTGACAGCATGTCCAAGTAGTGACAATCTTGCTTTTTTAAAGTGTTCTTTTCCGGCTTTGCCAATATTTTTACCGTCTATTGCATCTTCTAGGGTGTTAATACCGGCCCTACCCAATTCTCTCCCTATGGTTCGAACCATAGGTTTAACTAAAGGACATATCCACCTAAAAATGTTAGAGAGAAAACTACCAAATTGTCGCCAACATTGAAAATGAACACCTGCATAAAATGCAGGACGATAATTATCCCAACCTCTTTGACGTTGATGACACTGTTTCATAAAATAACACATTAATTTATCTCCACCAGCATAATTTTTTCTTTTTGTTGCCATAGTAACAAAAAAAAACTTTTTATTTATTTATTCTTAATAATAGGTTTAAAATGCAGTTTGATTTGGCTGTTACCACCTTTAAAATTAAATAAACTTCCAAAATAGGTACGTAAATCAATTTTTATAGTTTGAAAAGTATCCAAACATACGGGAACATACTGTGGCGGGTTATAAAGAAAATGAACAAAATTGTTTTGGCGTTGCATATTTATAGGGACAATTTCTAATAATTGAGGCTGCATATCGCCGATGTACTGATGTTGAATAATGTCGGTATGCACAAATACTGCTGTTTCTTGTATACGCGGAGGATAGGTAGCTCTCGCCTTCCACCCGCCAATATTATTGTTTTTTTCTTTTGTATATATAATTTCGTTTAAAAAAGGATCCTCATGTTCGATAGTTGGTGAAAATCCTAGAATGCTTGTAAGTTCTGTTTCAAAAAATATTTTAGCCGTATTATGTACCGATTCGACTAGAATACGCCGTAACTTTGAGTCATAAATAAACTGCAAAGTTTCTTTAAAATATTTGCAGTATTTATTTAATACTTTATGCATTTTAAATTTAAAATCTGGAATTTCACAGTTAAGATTTTCGATAATATTTGCCATATCCTGCCATACAATAAGATTTAAATTTTCTACCAGTATTTCTTTGCTATCGTAACATCCTGGCGGTATTGTTAGATTATTGCAATAAATAAAAAAATAACTGTTTATATAAGTTTGATCCTCTAATTGTACATTTACAGGCCGCATGCTAATACTTGTATTTGATTGCCATTGACATTTTTTTTCAATTGGTATGCCGCGTGATTTAAAGGTAACTTGTTATGTAAAATGCAAAATGGAAAATCCAAAATAGAAAATGCAAAATGAAAACATAATTAAGCAAATTAGCATCTGCCGTTATATTTTCCCATCAATGTGGAAACATTATGTCTACCAAACCGACTTCCCAATTAGTTGAACCTAATTTAACACTTTCAGGTAAATGCACTGTAAATGATCCAGCTTTATTTTTGGATAATATTGTACAGAGGAATTAGATGTTAAAGTCATGTACAAACCATTTTGACTAGTTTCTTCTTTAAAAGCCATTTTTATTTATTTTATTTATTTTTTATTTTTTAAAACATTCAAGCAATAGGTAGGACATATGTTTTCACGTTTGAACACTGGAACATTATGAATATGTTTTATGTTTTACACTTCTTATTTATATACTATTTAAATCTTTTTCACCCACCCAACTATTCATTTTAGAGGGATAACCCCACCATTTCACTAAATGTTTCTTCTGTTTCCCCACTTTTTTACCCTGTAAAATGTTTTCAATTTTAAAATAAGTTTTTAACGTCGGTTTCGCTACTTTTTGTATTTCGGCTTCATAGTATACACCGTCTATTTTTTCACCCTTACTATCCATTACTTTATATATGGGATAAGGATGATGCATCAGTTTCCTTATCAAAAATTTATTTTAAACTAGATAAGCGTACACTATCCACCACTTTAAAATTAGGTTTTTTAGTTTTTATTTGCTGATTTTTTCCATATAATCTTTCATAAACTAAACTTGTTTTTACTTTAATAAACTTTGTATTTACTTTAATAGGGGCAACTCGTGTTACCCTTGATGGTGTATTATTGTAACCATCCATAAGTTTTGGTAAAATTTGCATATAACAATAAGAGTTTTTATTTCTGGCATACATTTGTAATTTCATTCTTAGAGTACAATTAAAACGTTCCACTACTGCTGCTTTTTTTATCGCTAACCGAAGTATAAAAGTTTACACCTTAATCTTTCATCAGTTTACATACATGTTTATTTTCGAATTCTTTTCCTTTATCAGTATGAAAATTAGCAGCTGCGCTAAAATTTTCGGTAATAATTTTATCTATATTTTTGCACACATCTATAGCCCCTTTAGCCAGTAAAAGTTTTGCTCATGCATATTTTGAGAAAACATCAATAACAGTCAGAATATATCTAAATTTATTATTATATTGAGAATAGCCTTGCATATCCAAAATATCTGCTTGCCAAACTGTATGGATGTGTTGTATCATAATATTGTGAATTCCATTTTCTTTCTAATGTCTGATGACGTAATCTTTTCTTTTTCTTTTTTAATAATGGCATTGTTGTTGTTGTTGTTGTCAATCAATAACCAAAAGGCCAAGCCTTTAATTGACCATCTACATAGGCTTTATCAAACACTATCTGATACGTTTTATCACAAACTTGACTTTTTAAATCACCGGTATATTTACATCTTTTAATGTTAAACTGTTTCACCTTTATCTTATCACCAACCCTTTTCTCCTCTTCACTAATCATTTTCTGACATACCATGTTTTTAATAAGTTGATAATTTATATCCGTGTTTGTGCTAAAATTCATATTTAGTCCTCTTACCTTCCACGATTCTTCCTCATTACTCAATTTATAACTGTAATTTTTTGGACCGCCACACACAAACTCTGTAATATAAACTTCTTTCTCCTCGTCTTTACTACAACCTGTAGACGAGTATTTACTACCGATTTCATCCGTTAATTGTCCCAAATTTTTGCCAATCATCCCTTTCAAAGGATCTTCCATTCCACACGGTACAATGTATTTTAAACTATCTGTATTCCAAGCGAATTTTCACCTACTATATCCAATAAAAGTTGTAACATTAATCCAGCACAAGCTGTTGTATAGGCAGTAATAACTAAATTAGTTTTTGCAGAAATCTCTTTCACTTCCACCAAGGGTTTATATGTCACCAACATGTTATTTTCATTGACTAATTTTGCGTCGGTAATTACTTTATCGTCGCTATTTAAAAGATCGACAAGTGTCATATAATCATTCACCACCACTGTAACAGGCAAATCTTCATGTTGAGCAAATTTTCCCCATAAAGAATTAAAACAAAATTTGGCAATAGCCCTCTTTCCCACATTTTTTTCAACTTTTTCCAACTTAATACCTTCTACCTGTTCATAATTTTTTATATAATTTAATTTATCGGCTTCACACCAATCCAAAGAAAGCCATCCCGAAGATTCCTGCTTAATCTTAAGTAAGGCATCCACTTACTCAGCAAATAAACCTTTCATCCGTTTTTTGTAATGCCAAATATTATATACTTTTATCACCTCATAACCACGTTTGACAGCCTCATCTACTTCAATTGTTGTCCAAGTACCACTTATAGCCCTTGACAAGTGCGGATGGTTACATTTGCCATCGGGTGAGTTGTGTAAGCAACAAGCTCGACATAAATGAAACATTAATTTATTTTACATCAAAATGGCAGCACGAGATGATATAATTTAAGCGGAGGAACTACCTCAAACTTTACCAAGCCAAAATATTTACTGTCACTTTCATAATTAGTTGGATGTAAAATTTTAGGATGTCCTACAGGCATAGCACTCTGTAAACAAAATGCATACGTACATCTGGATATTTTACTTTCATTTCCTCGTTTTCTTCTTTTAAAGAAGCAAATTTATCAATTAAGCGGTTGAAAATAGCTTCTATTTTTTGATTAAACTTTTCAGGTAAAATATTTTCCAAATTTTGAAAAATAATTTCCCCATTCAATTCATCGGTTTTAAAATTTTTGTTTGTTTTATGCTCATAATTAATAATCTTAAAATATTTATCACTAGCTGCTACTGCTGCTGCTGTTGACGTCACCGCCATGTTCCCACCTTCAGTGACAATGCCAAGTCCCTGATTATTATGAGCTGGAGGTTTTTTGCGAGTCGCCATTGCCTCATTCTCCTCACTTATTTCGTCATACATTTTTTTAACAACGCAAGTATGTATACTAATGACACAATTAATTGTTTTATAACTAATATACCGTTTTTTATTTATTGTCAAAAAATAATTAAAACAGTTTTATTTTATTTAATTTTTCACAAATTTTGGCACTTTATGTCCAGTAATGTATTCTTTTCCATCACTATAGCAATTCAAAGTTTTACCAACTATTTCAAAATATAAACCTGAAGTAGGAGGTTTTGTTGGAACAACCTCTAAAGCTGTTTGTGATATTAAGTACGCTGTACCCTCTAAATAATCGCTAAAAGAAGTAAACACTTGTAATGGGCGTATTGGTGATAAATTAAGGGGTGGTGGTGATGATGATGATGACGTATAACTAGTAGAAGGTTGGTGGTATTCTTGCTGTTGTTGCTCTTGTTCCTGCTGGTTTTAATGGTAATGGTAATGATGATAATGGCTATGATATTGTTGTCGTTGTTGTTGTTGTTGCCTATATTGACAATCCAAATTTTTTTAGTAAAATCCTACAAATATTAATAAAAATAATAAAAAATATACACATATAATTTAAAACAAAAAACATTTACCATATCCGTTGAGTATAAGGGTCTAGCAACAAGCTCCTTTGATACTGTTTTTAGTAAAAAATAAAAAATTAATCCTTTTTTTGATTTATAGAGGGATAAAAAATACATATGCTGTTCGCAAGCCAAAGCAAGATACTCTAAACCATTTGAAACAGGTATCGATGATGATGACGATGATGATGATGCCGCTGGTAATAACACCAAAGGACTACCTCCCCTCTCTATGCCATAACGTGTACAATCGTATAACGACGGGTTAATTTGCGCCGTCGAAATATTTTTTAAGTAAAAATTATTTTAAAAATTAACTTATATTTTGGCGGTAAAATTCAAAAAATAAAAAAAGTAACTTACACTTAAATTTGACGATATTTGTCGGTAATCACAATATGCATAAAAAATAATATCGATTAATAATTCCTCCGCATCATACAATAAATTTGCATCAAATGAACTCTATAATAAAAAATAATTTTTTACAAAATATTATTTATCTTTTATTTTTAAAAATAGAAAAAAAATCGTAAGACACTTACCACTTCCATATTGTATGTAGCCGTTAAAACACTTGTCGATTCTTTTAAAAAAGTTTTTAACCAAGTGGTGCAATTCAAATCTCTTTGTATATATATATTCATTTTTAACTCAACTCCTATATGTCTATATTTATCACCCAGTTTCCTCTCTTATTTTTCAACTTAACTATTGGTAATGAAAACATTTACATTACTTTTATTAAACAAAACACCCCCTCTTACTATTTAAAAAAGGCCTCACATTACAAATTGCTGCAATGACCAAGTACTTACTTTTTATTTTGACGGACGCTATATAACTGACTGCAGTGTCTTAAAAATAGTGCGCGCAAGCAGTTAAGTAAGTTTGATCAATACGTCAATTTTATTTTGGGACACTTAAAAGTGTGTTTATTAAAATAATGTGCTACTTGTTTAAGTTTTAACGCTAAACGCACCGCAATTTTAAATCTATTAAATCATCATTTCAAAATTGACAACAATATTATCAATGATAATACAAATGGTAAGTAATTTTTTAATAAAAAACTAATAAAATTTTTTTATAATAAAACATTTTTTTTCTTTTTTATTTAGTTTACGTATTAAACACGTCCAAATATATTAACGATGGTACCCATTCCCAACCAACTTCCAATACGACACCAATTCAACCTGTTCAAATCGATTACGCAACAGTTAACGTCGAAACAGCCACACCAAGTAAACTATTTAAAAAAATAAAAAAATTATTAATAATGAAATATTTTTTTATAAAAAATTTTTTTTAATAGATTACCCACCACCAAGCAATCCTCACGATATTAACCAGCTTCTATCAAATCTCACCAACTACGTCAATCGCCAAAATCCTGTTAAAAAAACATTTTAAACGCTTACATTAACAAAAAAGAATTAACAGAAAAATTATTCATGGCTGCTATCAAACGATATACTTATCCGCAATTTTTCAATAGTTGTCATATATTTTTTTATAATCGCAACAGTAGTGAAAGAAACGATTATTTGCAAGTGTACAGTGAGTTACGTCCATCCAGACGACGTCTTAATTCATATAAATAAAAAAATCCTGAAAATACAAAAAATAAAGAGCATTTTATTATTATTACGTTTATATATAGATATATTTTTAACTAACTAAATATATTTCATAACATCACTTTGTAATATTTTAAATGTACTTTATTTAATAATGATTAACCTCTGTTACAAACAAGGTTAATTAAAAATCGATAGCAACACTTTTAAAAAATTATATAAACATAACTGTCTACACACACCCCCTCTTAAGATATTTTATTACCTTCCTCAATTACTTTTTTTCTCTCCCTCTTCTCTCAAACACACGGGTGTAAACATGCACAAATTATATTGTCTCAAGGTCAAAAAACTCAGAACACATGTATGCTATTAAAACTGTAACTAATTGGGGCGGAGCCTGATCGGATTAATATTGACAAACCTGTAGCGGCTACGTTTATGCTACGCATGCACTAGCCATTTAACACAAAACAGCTGGGAGCACATATGTACAGGGTTGCCTCATGCAGTGTAACACAAACAAAGTATGACGTCACTATGAGAGTTTAACAAGGGGCATTTGTAACAGTAGGCTCCACCCACTTTTTAACTTAGCCATGTCCACCACCCAATCCTGCTCTCTGATTGGTCAGATTCAAAGCTCAACGCTTATTGGCCCGGCTTAGATTATACCCTAACTACTTACCATTACTATTAATCTTATTAAAACTCTTATTTCTGCTATTTCCGCCTGTCTGCAACACCTTTAACTGGTTAGCACTATCCGCATGGTTGCCATTTTTACCACGTGGCTTTTTCTTTGTGTTAGGCCCTTTGCTTACATACACTTGTGAGTTGTGGGCCTTTTCCATTCATAGCCAAACGTTGGTTCACTCTAGAGTCCTCAGCAAGAAGTTCAACTTTAATCTGAGCTACAGTAAACTGATCATCTGGTAATTTATATAATTGCTGTACTACAGGTTCAAACATATCTGGTAGACAGGCAATTATAGTACAACACACATGTTCATCAGAAATATTGTAACCAGTGTTTCTTATGTCTTCTGACAATTCTATGACTCTTTTAACAAACATTTGGATTGTTTCATTGGGTTGCATTTGCATTAACCCTAATTCACGTAATAAGGCACACCATCTAGCCCTTGAAGTAGGTTCAAAGGCCTTGCAGAGTTCCTCCTTGGCTTCTCTGGGGTTTTTATTACGTTTAATCATTCTTAATATATCATTAGTGATGTTCATCGCTATGGTCATGTATGCCATACCCTTATGACGATCATAGCATTTTCGTACTGGAAGTGGCAATTCAGTGCCATCCACGAAGCCCTAACAATCAATGCCAGAAAGAACGACCTCAATTCGATCTTTCCATGTGGCATAGTTTGTGCAATCTAATTTCTCTATTGGAATGTATTTCATTTGTTCACCCATTATGTAGAATGTGTTCCTTCAAATAAAATTATCCGTGAAATAATATAGGCACAGTACACAGTAATTATACACAGTATACAGTTAATGTATTGTGAATTACCACAATACAATCTCAATATCAATTAGAAGTTGAAGTCCTTTGTTTGCTATGCAAGCATGGGTCCTTTGTTCTCTTCTAACATAGGGCTGATGCAATCACTTTAACTAGGTAACTTTCTTCAATCATCTGTTTCTTCCAAATTTGGTTTAAATTCATTCATATTGATTATTACAGTCTACTCCTGGGCCCATAAAAGTTGTTGTGTTATTTCAGCAGTCTCAACTATTTACTGTATTAAATCATTTAGATTCCAAGCTTCAGTTAGCTAGGCTAATGCAATGGACTCTATCTTAAACCAATGAAAACATGCTTACTACACACTACAGAAAGAGTTTTTGACTTGTAAAGGTTCAAAACTTAATTTAAACTTATTAATTTTGTTGTAGTTGACTTGTCTACCTAAACTAGTTGAAATTCATCGTATTTAAGTTATTGAATTAACAACCAACTAATTTGCTTTTTGCAATTACTAAATGCATCAATTCAAACTTAAATAAATACTCAATTTCCGTTACGAAATGTAGGTTTTTACTGTACAAGTAAATTTCATTGATTGTTGGGGCTTCGTGGATGGCACTGAATTGCCACTCCCAGAAGCCACCACTTATGAATTACGTAAATGCTATGATCGTCGTAAGGGTACGGCATACATGACCATAGCGATGAATGTCACTAATGATATATTAAGAATGATTAAATGTATTAAAAACCCCAGAGAAGCTTGGGAGGAACTCTGCAAGGCTTTTGAACCTACTTCAAGGGCTAGACGATGTGCCTTATTATGTGAATTAGGGTTAATGCAAATGCAACCCAATGAAACAATCTAAATGTTTGTTACAAGAGTCATAGAATTGGCAGAAGACATAAGAAACACTGGTTATAATATTTCTGATGAACATGTGTGTTGTACTATAATTGCTTGTCTACCGGATATGTTTGAGCCTGTAGTACAGCAATTATATAAATTACCAGATGATCAGCTTACTGTAGCTCAGATTAAAAGGGAACGTTTTGCTGAGGACTCTAGAGTGAAGCAACATTTGGCTATGAATGGAAATGCCACAACTCACAAGTGTATGTAAGCAAAGGGCCTAACACAAAGAAAAATCAACGTGGTAAAAATGGCAACCACAAGGATAGTGCTAACCAGGTGGAGGCATTGCAGACAGGCGGAAATAGCAGAAATAAGAGTTTTAATAAGAATAATAGTAATGGTAAATCTAATCAAAAGAGAAAAGTTATTTGTTATAGATGCCAGAAGCCTGGCCACATCGCCAAGGAATGTAGAGCGACACAGCCAGTGGCAAGATACACTGAAGACAATGAAGATGAAAAAGAAATCGATTTATCTAAGTGTACTGTTAATGATTGAATTCTTATGACTGATAGCATTTCTAGCTTTGCAACCAGAGCACCTAAAGTAGACAAATCCAATTGTAAATGGATAATTGATAATGGGGCCACCATCCACTTCTGTAATAATAGAGACTGGTTCCACAATTTTAGAAACTATCAAGGAAAGGCAAGCATGACTGGAGAAGGTGACTCCATTGATATAAAGGGCAAGGGAGACATCCAGTTTAGAGTTGGACAGCAGATTGTAATGCTAACAAAAACACTACATGCCGGACTCAAGAGTTAATTTAATTAGTAGATCCAAGATCGACCAGAACTGAATGATCCAGATAACAGCGGGCGGAAGACACATAATAAAAACAAAGAGTAACAAAGTATTATTTACTGCACTTCTCATTAATGGTGTTTATTTAGTTAGAAGAGTTCCCATTCTGCCGAAAAAAAAGGAAATTGTCTGCCTGACGTCTGAAGAATTGCGGCATAGCCGTCTGGGCCACCCTGGTCATCAAACAATTAAAAAGATTATAAAGGGAGATAATGTAATTGGACTGCCTGGAAAGAAAAGCAGTGCCAAAATAGAACATTGCGAGATTTGTAGCTAGACAAAGTCAACAAAATCATGTAGCAAGGAATTGGTTCCAGTGAAATCCAAAGATGTATTGGATTTAATACACGTTGATTGCTGGGGGCCAGCCCCAGAGTTATATATTATAGGCAAACGATTTCTATTAACTATTTTGAATGATTTTAGTCGTAAAGCAAACATGATGCCGCTGATGAACAAAGGACAATGCGTTGAAAAGATAAAGGAATTTGTAGTGAAAACCGAGAGACAATCCAAAAAGAAAGTAAAGAAGATTTGGTCTGACAAAGGTATGGAATTTTGCTCTTGGGAAATGGGGAAATTCGTTCAGAGAGTGGAAATAAGCCACAAACGAACAAACGTATATACTCCAAGCCAAAATGGTGTGGCTGAACGGTATAATCGCACATTAGTTCAGCGGCTTAGGTCGCTCTTGCTTGAGTCAAAGCTACTGCTGAAATTCTGGACGGAAGCTGCCCTTACGTCAACGTACATTTACAACAGGCTGGGTCATCGATCGATTAATTTCAAGACTCCATTCGAAATTTGGAATGGGAGGCAGCCTTCAATTAAAGACATGCGGCGATTTGGATGTGCAGCGTATGTGCACAAGCCAGCCCAACTAAGAAACAAATTGGAAAACACAGCAGACTTAGGGTATATGATCGGATACGCCATTGGAACGATTGGATATCGAATTAGGATGCCAGAGACTGATAAAATCATTGAAAGCAAAGCAGTTGCATTCAATGAGGAGTTGTGTTATGGTAATGGTACACATGTTGTTATTGATGGTATTAATGAGTTTAGATTCGACGATGATGACGACGATGATGGAACAATTGAAATGAATGCTGGGAATCAAGGCCTAAGGAGGGATCCAATGGTAATTGCTGAAGGCGTTGCGGATACCCCTCGTAAAGATGAACGCCTGACTCCAGCAGCAGTTCCAGATACTAATGTAGCAGGTCCTAGCGGATATAAACCACCAAAGAAGAACCCGAGGATGCCTGACGAGCGTGATGAGTATCCATTATGCAGCAGAGTGAAAGAAACTAGTGAAATTAAAATTCCAAAATGTAAAGATTTTAATGTTGATTTTGCTAAATTGCAGAAAGTACAAGGGAAGAAGATCCCAGCTTGGGATGTTGAATCTGATAATGATGAAGATTCAGAAGCAAGTGCCAGGTTTACTAGCATGAGAACTTGCTGACTAAGGAGAGTTGATGTGGAGATTCCTAAAAGTTACAAACAGGCCATGAAATCTCCATTTGCCAAAAATGGAAGCAGGCGATGATGGATGAAATTGAGATGATGGACACCAGAGACGTTTGGGATGTAATTGATCCGAAACCAGGTGATCGAACACTGCCTAATATGTGGGTGATCGCGGTTAAAGTAAACGTGAAAGGTTAAGTACGAGGGTTATTCAAAAAGTACCATTTTATTGGAAAAATTAAATTACACACACAAAAACTTTTTCGTTAACAGCATTACATCGAATAAATTCTTCTGAACATTTGCATATAAAATACATGCAAATCAGAACATTTCTAATGCCACTGGACCATTTTCCGTGACTCTCTGCAAATGTTTTTGCCTCCGAGTCTTATTTTGATTAATGCTGCAGAATGCGGACGCACATTGCCATGAGGAGGATTATGCGGGATGGCGACGTCAATGTTGGACCACAGGTATCAATTTAGTGACATTTTCACAGTATACATCCGCTGTAATTGTTGACTCATGTTCCCAGAAATCAACCAAAATGCTTTAAACTGGTTTGAAGCTCGCTAACATTTAAATCTAACTGGTTCAAATCTGGGAAAGCAAAAAGCTGTGCAAAGGGTCACGGAAAATGGTCCTGTGTCACCAAAAATGCGTCAATTTGCATGTAGTTTAGATACAAATGTTCAGGAGACTTCAGTCTATGTAATACTGTTAACGAAAATGTTTTTGTATGCGTAATTTAAGTTTTATAATAAAACGGTACTTACTTTTTGAATAACCTTCGTATATCGATTTCATGCGAGATTAGTGGCCGGGGGTCATAGGCAAATAGAAGGTGTGGACTTAGATGACATCTATTCTCCCGTGATTAATTTTTCTGTTATCTGTCTTTGCTTTGCTACTTTATTAGGGCAAAAGAATTAGCTAACGTAATGTTCCGTAAAAATGTGTTTTAAAAGCATGCGTAAAAGTGTATAAATGCACATTTCAATAGCTAAATGCATGTGTAAGCGTGTTTTTTCAACTTCTGAAGGGAATACATCCACACATGTATTTAAGCAATTTTGTGAAAGTTAGTTTACAAGCTTCGTAGAGCTTGTATCGAAATATGCTTGTTTGGACATCATATCTACTTATGTAAAGATGATGTTCAAGCATGCATTTACATTGATTTCTTAAAGTTAAATTATAAGGTTTCATAGGGCTGAGCTTAAAGTCAGAAAAGCATGGAAGTCTATGTGTGAGCTTTATTTCCGGATGGCTAGTTATGTCTAGTTAGCTACTCTAGACAAAGGACGCTATCCAACAAAGCCCTGCAGTGTTTTCCAAGCTAACCTTGTTATCAACGATTATACTTATATTAATGAATCTCTGTATTTCTTGTACAGTCATCAATATATTTTAATAACTTATTTAAACTAATTAAAGAATAAATACTATATTAAAAGACAGCAAACTTAATTAAACAATGGGAGTTTTATTTAACATGTGAACTCAAAGACTACCCAATTGCAAGTATACAATACACAACCATTACAAAAAGTAATACTATTAAGCTATTAGCTATTAGTGCTAACAATCGTTGTGTACTATCCTATGGAAGACAGGATAGCTATAATAGCGCTACTGAGCGAAGGTAAGATATTCTAGCACGACTTGCTAGCTTGCCTGAAATGAGGTAGCGCTGATGTCATGGTTGGCGTGACGTCACTATTGAAGTACCTTAACACACGAAAGCACATTTGCACATGTGCAGGCACTTAACTCTAAACGCTATAGTTAAGTAGGCAAAACGATACAATCGATACATAAACGATAGTGCATTGCGAATTAACATAGAAATTAATGAGCATGACTAAATGAACGATACTATCGAATCTAACAATTGCAGTTAGCATGGTAAGCATGCTAACTGCCATATAAAAGCTAGTATCACGTCTGCATGCTAGACGTGAACAGGAAGTATAGCCGGAAGTACATGCATAGCGTCATCAGATTTCAAACGGTTTGAAATCCTGTACTTCCGGTATGCTAACGACTAAGGTCATGTGTTTCATTACCTTCCCAAGTTGATAACATGTGAATAGCAACGTTTAGGACGCGAGTCCACTAAATATCATGAAAAACATAGAAAACATACAAATGCATTACCAATGCTTCATGTTAAAGTCCCATAGTGACATCATAACTTATTTTTGTGCTACACTGTATGAGGCAACCCTGTATGTTTGCGCTCCCAGCTGTTGTGTGTTAAATGGGTAGCGCATGCATATCGTAAACGTAGCCGCTCACTGTTTGTTGATATTAATCTGATCAAGCTCCGCCCCAATTAGTTACAGTTTTAATGGTGTGTATATGTTAAGAGTCTTTGACCTTGACATGTTATTTTTTATCAATATGACATTGTATACACATGTGTTTTGGGAAAGGGTGAGAGAAAAAGTAATTGAGGAAAGTAATAAAATATGTTAAGAAAGGGTGTATCTAGACAGTTATGTTTATATAATATTTTTAAAAGTGTTGATATTGATTTTAATTAACCTTGTTTGTAACAGAGGTTAATTGTTATTAAATAAAATAAGTGTGTTTCAAAAATAATGCATGTATTTTAATTACAAAGCGATGTTAAATATAAGCGATGAAATATATAAACGTAATAATAATAAATGCTCTTTTTTTGTATTTTCAGGATTTTTATTTATATGAATTAAGTCGTCGTCTGGATGGATGTAACCCGCTGTACACTTGCAAACAATCGTTTCTTTCACGACGATTGCGGTTATAGAAAAATATGCGACAACTAGTAAAAAATTGCGGATATGTATAACTTTTGCTAGCGGCCATGAATAATTTTTCTGTTAATTCTTTTTTGTTAACATAGGCATTTAAAATATTTTTTTGGACGGGATTTTGGCAATTGACGTAGTTGGTGAGGTTTGATAGACACTGGTTAATATCGTGAGGATTGCTTGGTGGCGGGTAATCTCTTAAAAAAATTTAAACTATTTCATTATTATTAATAATTTTTTATTTTTTAAATAGTCTACTTACTTGGTGTTGCTGTTTCGACATTAACAGTTGCGTAATCGATTCGAACAGGTTGAATTGGTGTCGTATTGGAAGTTGGTTGCGAATGGGTACCGTTGTTAATATACGATGGTGATTCAAAAAGTAGCAGTCGTTTTATTATAACAAATTAATTATGAACTCAAAAACCTTTTGGTTAACAGCATTAAATAGATTGAAGTCTCCTGAACATTCACATATAAAATACATGGAAATCGGCGAATGTTTGGTGACACAGGACCATTTTCCGTGACCCTCTGCACAAAACTTTGCCTTCGAGGAAGTTAAACATCAAATAATTGTCATTTTTAAATAGTTTTAAATGGTTAATGTCAATTTTGATGTGTGGCAACAATAATTAACTTTTTTACATAGTCACCATTCTGGGTAACACGTTTTTGATAACATTTAACCAATTTCCGCAACCCCTCTGCATAGACGTTTGGTGGCTGGAATTGGAACCAGTAGACAACAGCAGTCGCGAGTACACATACGCATGCTAGCTGCATTAGAACAACATTATTTAAAAATGAGAATAATTTGATGTTTAACCCTTATGTGACTGACGGGTACAGGTGTACCCAAAATTGGCTTTGTGTTCAAAAAATAGTATCTTCGGAATTTTTTAGCTATTTTTCCATTTAGGAATTCCACAAACAAACATTTCTAAGCAAAATAAACTTGGTTTTAGAATTTTAGCTTCACAGCTTTTTTTGGGACCTCATTTTCCAATTGCTATGGAATATGGCTGAATGGGTACAGGTGTACCCACATTGATTTCCATGTTATTTAACAGCTAATAAATTGATTATGAATATCATTAATTAATTAGAAATCATTAAACATTCAATTCCAATTGTTTATAACCATTTTACAAACCATTTTAATGACTACTAACTAGTTTATAGATGAAATGCTTGTTATGAAACAGGCATGTTACCAAGGGAATATACATACATCTTTGTATATCATGTATGATCAATATTTCAAACAAATACATATGATAAACCAATATTAGCATTTCTAGATTAGGATAAGGATATTTTTATACTAGACATTTTAGTATATATTTTTACTACCAAAAATGCCTGATATTGTGTTATCTTCATAGTGCATAGGGTGTTTGCAATGGTTAAAAATTAATAATTTACATAATTACAAAATAATATTCTTAGGAATACAATGTAGCTACGTGATTTATATATTTTTAGACAGTGACATAAATATGTTATATATTATACAGGAAGCTCAAACAGAAACAACTATTGTATGAAAACTAATCAGTGCTCACTAATGGTTTGGCAGTCTTTACTGGAACATATACCATAAGTATAACAACAAATGGTAAATAACAGTCTCGTATCTTATTGTTCAGGAGACTTCAATCTATTTAATGCTGTTAACCAAATAGTTTTTGAGTTCATAATTAATTTTTTGTAATAAAACGACTGCTACTTTTTGAATCCCCCTCGTATTTTGACATGTTTAATACGTAAACTAAATAAAAAATGTTTTAATTTAAAAAAGTTTTAGTTTCTAATAAAAAAAATCTTTTTTACTTACTGTTTGTATTATCGTTGATAATATTGTTGTCAATTTTAAAGTGATGGTTAAATAGATGCAATATTGCGGTATGTTTTGCATTAAAATTTAAACAAGTAGCACATTCTTTTAATAAACAGGCTTTTAAGTAACCTGAAATAAAATTGAATGTTTGAAACATATCTTGGAAGTTGTGTAATATGTTTTCGTTGATATCAAGTAAAGGCGGTACGTTGATAATTTCAATATCTGGAATTTTATTGTTGGTGGAACGTTCCGTACTTTTTGAAAGAAAATTGTCCGCAGTATTCATATTTGGACAGGTTGAAGTTTTAAAAAAGATTAAAACTTATTTAATAGCTTGCGCACTATTCTTAAGACACTGTCATCAGTTGTATAGCGTCATTTAAAATAAAAAGTAAGTACTTGGTCATTGCTGCAATTTGTAACGTGAGGCCTTTTCAAATAGTAAGAAGGGGGTTTTTGTTTTATAAAAGTAGTGTGAATGTTTTCGTTAGCAATAGTTAGGTAGAAAAATAAGAGAGGGAACTGGGTGATGAATATAAACAGATGGGAATTGAGTTAAAAATGAATATATATATATATATATACGAAGAGATTTGAATTGCACCACTTGGTTAAAAACTTTTTTAAAAGAATCAACAAGTGTTTTTAATGGCTACAATATGGAAGTGGTAAGTGTCTTAAGATTTTTATTTTTTTAAAAATAAAAAGAGAAAAAATATGTTTTAAAAAAAATGTTTTTATTATAGAGTTCATTTGATGCAAATTTATTGTATGTTACGGAGGAATTATTAATTGATAATATTTTTTATACGAATTGTAATTATCGACAAATATCGTCAAATTTAAGCGTAAGTTATTTTTTATTTTTTTTAATTTTACCGCCAAAATATAAGTTAATTTTTTAAAATAATTTTTTACTTAAAAAATATCTAGACAGCGCAAATTAACCCGCCGTTATACGATGGAACACGTTATGATGTAGAGAAGGGAGGTAGTCCTTTGGTGGTATTACCAGAGGCATCGTCATCATCATCAGTGCCTGTTTCTAATGGTTAGAGTCTTGGCTTGTGAACAACGTATGTATTTTTATATTTCTATAAATAAAAAAAAATAATTTTTGTTATTTTTTTACTAAAAATAGTATCAAAGGAGCATGTTGCTAGACCCTTATACTCAATGGATATGGTAAGTGGTTTTTTGGTTTTAAATTATGTATGTATTTATTATTTTTATTAATTTTTGTAGGATTTTACTAAACCAAATTTCGATATATAGACAACAACAACAACAGCAACAATGACAACAATATCATAGCTATTATCATCATCACCATTACCATCAAAATCAGCAGGAACAAGAGCAACCAAAGCAAGAACACCACCAACCTTCTACTAGTTATACGTCACCATAATCATCACCACCCCTTAATTTATCATTAATACATCCATTACAAGTGTTTACTCTATTTGGCAATTTTTTAGAGGGTACGGCATACTTAATATTACAAACAGCTTTAGAGGTTGTTCCAACAAAACCTCCTACTTCAGGGTTATATTTTGAAGTAGTTGGTAAAACATTGAATCGCTATAGTGATGGAAAAGAATATATTACTGAACATAAAGTATTAAAATTTGTGAAAAATTAAAAATAAAAAATTGTTTTAATTATTTTTTTGACATTAAATAAAAAACTGTATATTAGTTATAAAAAAATAATTGTGTCATTAGTATACATACTTGCGCTGTTTAAAAGATGTATGATGAAATAAGTGAAGAGAATGAGGCAACGGCAACTTGCAAAAAACCTCTCGCTCATAATAATCATGGACTTGGCATTGTCGCTGAAGGTGAGAATATGGCGGTGATGTCAGCAGCAGCAGCTAGCGATCAATATTTTAAAATTATTAATTATGAGCATAAAACAAATAAAAACTTTAAAACCGATGAGATGAATGGCGAAGTTATATTTCAAAATTTGGAAAAGATTTTACCTGAAAAGTTCAATCAAAAAATAGAAGCTATTTTTAACCGTTTAATTGATAAATTTGCTGCTTTAAAAGAAGAAAACGAGGAAATGGAAGTAAAATATCTAGATGTACATATGCATTTCGGTTTACAGAGTGCCGAGTTAAAAAATCCCATAAATATCGCGTTTATAAATCGTGAACGGTTGACAGGAAAATTGTTGTTGGATACAATAGTCAATATTCAAAATTCGAATGATAAATTTAATTTGACAGATGGAATGTTGCGTTTATCGCTTATGAAAACACGTATGCCCCCACGGAGAGGTGCGCCAAATGGCGCTACTTCTTTGAAGAAAAGATATATAAAAAATGTGAGAACATGGATTAAGGATAAAAGTTGTAATAAATTTGTTTTTTATCGACAATACTGAAGATTTGATGTGTTGTGCAAATGCTATAGTAGTTGGAATTAGAAATGCTCATTATCGAGAAGCCAAAGGTGATATACGTAAACAAAAGTATATGGAATTTAAAAAAATCAAACAAAATATGAATTATCAAACTAAATGTGCCAAGGAGCTTTGTAACAGGGCCTGTGTAGCGTCAATTAAACCTTGTGGAATAGAAGAAATTAGAAAATTTTCCAATTATTTAGTTGAAGAGTATCAAATATATGTTATAGAATTGGAGGGTGATTTAAAGGTGATGTTTACAACTTTAAATCCTTACGATAAGGAAAATCAATAAAAATAAAATTTAGACTATGGCTATTGTTAGGTGACGGACATTATGATTGTATAGTTAATATATCTTCATTATATGGTGCTTGAACGTTCTGTATTTTTTGTTTAAAAGGTGTTACCGGTCATCATAAGTGTAAGCGTAATTGTTTAGCTTGCAACAGCACCGAATGTGAAGAATTTAAGATGTCATTACAGTGGCCTACAGAACAATGTAGTTGTTGTTTGAGATATTTTTACGGACCCCAATGTTTTACAAAACATCCGGAAAATGCAACTTGTCAAAATTTACGATATTGCAGTGTGTGTTATCAACATAAACAACCAAAACATATATGCTTTACAAAATATTGTAGATACTGTAAAACAAATCAAGAGTTCAAACACAGATGTATGATCAATAATATGAATAGCATGAATCAGAAATATGATCCTATGAGAAGAAATAAATGTGGTATACCTCGACCACCTGCAGGGCGCGTGTGGTATTTTGATTATGAATGTTTAGTGAAAGAGAGTGATAATATTCATCAACCAAATCTTGTTATTGTTCAAGATGAAGATAATAAAATAGAAAAAATATTTGACGGGGTGAGGATACCAATCATATTTTTTGCAAATGGATTTTTGGCGAATTAATGGAAAGTGTGTTGGGAGAAAAACATATTTTTGTTAGTCATTACGGATGTGGATATGATCATCATTTAATGCTGCAGTGGTTGTTTAAAAATAATGTGTCCTGCGATTATTTGGAATGGACAAAAGATAATTACTATGAAATTAAACAATGTTTAAAACAGAACAATACAGGCAATCAAAATTAATTTAAGTAAAATCGTATCTATTAATGGAAAGCAAGGGAGAGGTAGATATTCCTGTCTCTCTCTGTCCTCTTTTTCAGTAAATCGCCCTAGAAGGTCCCACTAATCCCAGAACAAAGAAAATACCTAGTCCACACTACCAAGGAAAGAAGGATTCCCAGGGTCCCCTCCAACCTGAGAAGGATGACACTATTTTGACCAGATCTAAGAATAACTCAAAGAAAGCCGAAAATGACCCTTTTTTTAACATATTTATAACTTGTATTTATTATGACTACTGTCTGTTTAAGTTAATTGCTAAAGGCAAAACCTGAACTAACATGTTAAAGCCCAAAAATAAAGATTGTCACTTCTCTTTTACTTGTAGAAATAGCTGGTTCTCTCATTCTTTCCTAAGTTTGGTTCAATACAATGTTAGTCTATTTTAATTTAATATTTTGTTCATATTTTAACGCTGAAATTTTAACATTTGACTTAGTTTGCTCTAAACAATATAATTTCAATTAGAATCTTTAATTTGCTTACACTTTCGCTATCCCAGCGAAAACAACAAAATAACTTTTATTGATTCTCATAATTTTTTACCGGTACCACTGGCAGCTCTACCTAAGACATTCAATTTACAAGAGTTAAAGAAAGGTTATTTTCTGCATAAATTTAATTGTTTAGAGAATCAAGATTATGAAGGAGTGTGGCCAGCTTTGGAATTTTACGAACCAGATATGAAAAAAACAGCATATGAAAGCCAAAGTCTGCCGGATTGGCATGCCCAACAGATTGGACAAACTTTTAATTTTAAAACTGAGTCGCGCAAATGTTGCCAGTCTGATGTTGGCATTTTACAACAGGCGTGCAATGAATTTAGACGTATGACACGCGAAATTTTTAATATGGATCCTTTTTTACATGCTGTAACGTGACCTTCATACTGTCTAAAAATATATTTTGCTCATTTTATGCCTTTAAATAGTATTGGTATAATACCTCCTGTGAATTCCGTCTAAAAAACGTTACAGTGAAAAGAATATTAAGTGGTTGAAATGGATCGCTCAATCAAAAGGAGTCAGCATATGCCACCCTTTAAATGGTGGTGAAAACAATTTTGGAAATTTATATGTGGGCGGACGGGATGAGGTGAATAGTTGTGTGTAAGAATTTATGGGATGTTATTTTCATGGTTGTCCACGTTGGTATTTTACACCCAACTAATTATGAAGGTGGTGGTAAATATTTTGGCATGGTAAAGTGTGGGTTGTTCTTCCGTTTAAATTATATCATCCTGTGCTACCATTTAAATGTAAAAATAAACGTATGCTTCCCTTCTGTTGTGCTTGTAGTTTACACAATCCACCCAACGGTAAATGTAACCATCCGCATTTTTCAAGGGCTATAAGTAGTACATGGACAACAATTAAAGTAGATGAAGCTGTCAAACGTGGTTATCAGGTGATAAAAGTATACAAAATTTGGCATTACAAAGAACGGATGAAAGGTTTATTTTCTAAATACGTAAATGCCTTACTTAAGATTAAGCAGGAATCTTCGAGATGGCCTTCTTGGGTTTCGGTGTGAAGCAGATAAATTAAATTATATAAAAATTATGAACAGGTAGAAGGTATTAAGTTGGAAAAAGTTAAAAAAAATGTGGGAAAGAGGGCTATTGCCAAATTGTTTTAATTCTTTATGGGGAAAATTTGCTCAACGTGAAGATTTACCTGTTACGAAGGGGGTGAACAATTATATGACACTTGTTGATCTTTTAAATAGTGACGATAAAGTGATTACCGACGCAAAATTAGTCAACGAAAATAACATGTTGGTGACATATAAACTTTTGGTGGAAGTGAAAGGGATTTCTGCAAAAACTAATTTAGTTATAGCAGCCTATACGACAGCTTGTGCTAGATTAAGGTTACAACTTTTATTGGATATAGTAGGAGAAAATTCGCTTTATATGGATACTGATAGTTTAATATACATAGTACCACGTGGAATGGAAGATCCTTTGAAAGGGATGATTGGCGAACATTTGGGACAATTAACTGATGAAATTGATAGTAAATACCCCCTGTCTACATGTTGTAGTAAAGATGAGGAAAAAGAAGTTTATATTACAGAATTGGTGTGTGGCGGTCCAAAAAACTACTGTTATAAATTGAGTAATGGGGAAGAATTGTGGAAGATAAGAGGAATAAATATGAATTTTAGCAAAAATGCAGATATAAATTATCAACTTATTAAAAGCATGGTATTTCAAAAAATGGTAAGTGAAGAGGAGAAAAGGATTGGTGATAAGATAAAGGTGAAACAGTTTAACATTAAAAGATGTAAATTTACCGGTGATTTAAAAAGTCAAGTTTGTGATAAAATGAATCAGATAGTATTTGATAAAGCCTATGTAGATGGTCAATTAAAGGCTTGGCGTTTTGGTTACTGATTAATGTTTTTGTTAATATAAACAACAACAAAAATGCCATTATTAAAAAAATTAAAGATTACTTCATCAGACATTAAAATGAAAAAAGAATTGACAATATTATGATACGACATGTCCATACAGTTTGGATTCTATTGAGCGATTTAGAAAGTATATACGTCAACCAAATACAAAACGGTTTCAACAATGGACACTTCAACAATACCCTTACAGTTTGTTAAAGCAAATTAAACATAAATTTCCGCGTAATAAAACTCACTCTATTGGTATTGACGATTTACGGCAAGCAGATATTTTGGATATGCAAGGCTATTCTCAATATAATAATAAATTTAGATATATTCTGACTGTTATTGATGTTTTCTCAATATATGCATGGGCAAGACCTTTACTGACTAAAGGGGCTGTAGAGGTGTGCAAAAATATAGGTAAAGTTTTTACCGATAATCATAGTGCACCTGCTAATTTTCATACAGATAAAGGAAAAGAATTCGACAATAAACATGTACGCAAACTGATGAAAGATTACGGTGTAAACTTTTATACTTCAGTTAGCGATAAAAAATCAGCAGTAGTGGAATGCTTTAATCGTACTCTAAGAATGAAATTACAAATGTACGCCAGAAATAAAAACTCTTATTGTTATACATTAATTTTACCAAAACTTATGGAGGGTTACAATAATACACCATCGAGGGTAACAGGAGTTGCCCCTATTAAAATAAATACAAACAATAAAAGTTTAGTTTATGAAAAACTATATGGAAAAAATCAGCAAATAACAACCAAAAAACCTTATTTTAAAGTTGGGGATAGTGTATGCTTATCTAGTTTAAAAGGAATATTTGATAAGGAAACTGATACACCCAATTAGACTGAGGAAAGTTTCACTATTTATCAAGTAATTTTACGTCATCCTTAACCCGTATATTAAGTAATGGATAGTGAAGGTGAAAAAATAGACGATGTATACTATGAAGCTGAAATACAACAAGTAGCAAAACCAACGTTAAAAACTTTAAAATTGAAAAAATTGTACAGAGTAGAAAAGTGGGGAAACAGAAGAAATAATTGGTGAAATGGTGGGGTTATCTCTCTAAAATGAATAGTTGGGTGGCTGAAAAGTATTTGTATTTGTGTATACCGACATTATTCAACATCAGTACATCGGCGATATGCAGGCTCAAATATTACAAATTGTCCCTATAAATATGCAGCATCAAAACAATTTTGTTCATTTTCTTTATAACCAGCTACAGTATGTTCCTGTATGTTTAGATACTTTTCAAACTATAAAAATTGGTAACTGTACCTATTTTAGAAGTTTATTTAATTTTGAAGACGGTAAAAGTCAAATAAAACTGCATTGTAAACCAGTTATTAAGAATAAATAAAAAAAGTTTTTTTTTGTTAAATTGGCAACAAAAGGAAAAAGTAATGGTTATAATAATGTTGGTGGCAATAAATTAATGTGTTATTATATGAAACAGTGTCATCAGCGTCAAAGAGGTTGGGGGAATTATCGTCTTGCATTTTGTGCAAGTGTTCGTTTTCAATGTAAGTGAGGATTTGGTAGTTTTTTCTCTAACATTTTTAGGTTGATACGTCCTTTAGTTAAACCTATGGCTTGAACTGTAGGGAGAGAATTGGGTAGAGCCGGTATTAACACCCTAGAAGATGCAATGGCCGGTAGAAATACTGGCAAAGCTGGAAAAGAACACTTTAAAAAAGCAGGATCATCACTACTAAGACGTGCTGTCAATGCCATGGGTACAAACTTTATGGGAGGTAATATGACAGGATTACCTTTAGGAATACTACCTGGTGGAATGGAAAATTTAACTAGAAAACAATTTAGGGGAATTAAAGCATCTGCTGCGGTGTCACATTCACGTTCTAAACCTCGTAGTAGACGTGGCAGATATAGTATGCTTAAAAAATCTATAAAAAGCCATAAAATACAAAAAAACTTCCACAAAATAAGATATCTTTGGTCCTATCAGATGTGGTGCACGTAAGACCTTCTTTTAAAAAAATTAAAAAAATTTACTATCATTTTTATCATCATGCCTAAAAGAAAACGTAATGCCAAAAATAAAAATAGTACTAAAAATTCAAAAGAAAAAGACGTAATTTATGATGATAGATTAGACCTATTCGATGATGAAAAAAAATGTTGAATATCAAGAAATTCAGGAGCATTTGAAGGTGGAATTATTACCCCAAGCACCACCAAACAATTCTCATACTATCAATTTTTTAATTCCCACAGATTTAGATTTTTTTTGGATTTTATTGAACCCTGTTTAAGAATTAAGGGATGTGTAGTAAAAGCAAATGGAAATGACTTATATGAAACAGATGTGGTAACCCCTACTAATAATTTTGGATCTTGTTTGTTTAGTCAAATCGAATTAAGTATTAACGGCTGCCTAATGACAACAGCCAGTAATCTATATCCTTATAAATGTTACTTTGAAAATTTGTTAAATTTTGATGATGAGTTAATAAAAAGTATATGACTATTGCAAGGTTTTATACCCGATGCAAATGGGGTTAACAACGTTTATGCAGCAAACGCAGATGGCTGTACAGCAAGTACTAAAAATTTAAACGCCAATATAGCTTTGTCAAAAAATTATAACATGGTTGTTCCATTACATTTGGATCTATCGTGCTGCAGAAAATTAATGCCTAATCTTATTCAAACACATCTTAAATTAACACGTAGTAAACCTGAAATTTATTTGAATTACGATCCAGTCAAAGGAGGTTATCAATTTAAGATTGACGACATTGTGCTGCTATATAACAAATATTATTATTATTCTTTCCTGTTTGGTAATTCAACCTTTAACAGTGGGGTTATGGAGCTTCCAAGCACTCGCCTGCATCTCCACCCCTACATCAGTCATACCTATTATATTTTTTAATTATTCTTATTATTATTTTAAGTCAGCAGAGGCTCGACTGTTCCTCGACTATTTCCATCCTCTGGATGAGTCGAGGAGGAATGGATGAAAAAACCCATCATCCATTCCACGTGTAGGCAGTGGTCGGGATTCGAACTCTGAATCTTCCGACTCCCAGTCCACGCTTTTACCAACTGGGCTATTCGACTGCCTTATATAACAAATACAGACCAGATAATGTTATTTTATATCAATATGCTAAACTGTTGGAATGCCCAATGCCGTTAGGGCAATTTTCTTTTGCATTTCCTGACATTGGTGTGGGATCGCATTCCATCGCCAAGGAATCTCTGTCTTTTGTACTCAACGACCCTTTTAAAGGTAAAGTTTCGTACAGTTTTGTCTGTGCCTTTGTAACCCATAAAGCTTTAAATGGTACTCCTGACAAAAACCCATTCAATTTTCATCATTGTAGTTTAAAGGATCTGATGGCAACCGTAGACAGCAGAATAATACAATGAGGAATTAAAAACTTTGATTTTGCCAATGATGATTTTATAGAAGGATACATGTCAATTTTAGATAACGTAAATGCCAGTACCACTTCTACACCGGCTCCCATTATTACATGTCAAAATTATGCCAAAGGATATACTGTAATAGTGTTTGATTTTACCAATAATAATGCTGGTAGCAATTTGACACAGCCCAATTAATCTGGTGTTTTAAAATTAAATGGACACTTTACCGTTAAATTAGCTGAAAATATGCAAATGATATATTACGGTGTCTTTAGTCAAAAAAAGTACATTAATCGTAATCGTCAGGTTAGCGTCGTCAATTCTAATGCATAACAAAAAAAAATATGGATAATTTTACTTTGGATAAATGTATGAACAAAATATTAATTACCACCTGTGGTAAAGGTTGCTTTTTAGGAGTACTTCTTGTTAACCATTTAGAGTGCGTAAATAAACTTTTTAAAGGTACTAGCATAATTTTAAATACAGATGAAGACAATAAAGGTGGTCAACATTGGGTTTAATTCTACGTTAACGAACGTATGCAGGGAGAATTGTTTGACTTTTTTGGCAACTCTCCTTCGTTTTAGCACTTATATTGGCAACAATGGTTTGAAAACCACTTTTAAAATATCTTAATTAATCCGCATATATTACAGAGTCCTATTAGCTTTACATGCAAGGCTCATTGTTTATTTTATTTATTTAACCGATATAAAAAAATTTTCTTACCCTTATTTTAAATCGTTTATACACTACGGATTTAACCCTCCATCAGGCGCGTGTCATCTTTTAGAATCTAAAAGATGACAAGACTCAAAATCCTACAAATATTGATTTAATCAGTTTTTATTTAACTAATACAGCATTTCATCAAGTCAATGTAGTGTATTGATGAGTACATACACTGGAAACTTGATGAATTATAAGTAAAAAAAGAAACTTTTATTTTAAACATTAGCTTTAAGTAAAAACAACTGAAAACTTCATTTGCCTTATGCATTTTAATTAGTTGTCACTTCAGTTGATTAAGTTCTTTGATAGTTGGCTTTGAAATTCCATTATCATATTAGTAGTGCGTGCTATCGATTATCGAAATATAATCGATAATATTGTAATCGGAATACTAAAAAACTAGAAAATAAAAATGCAGTCCATAGTGAGATTATAAAATACTGACCAGTCCCCAGAAAATTTATCCCAAGTTTACCGGTCCTTGGTGCCTAAAAGGTTGGGGAACACTGTTTTAGATGACATAGCCACTTTTTTACATTTTTAGCTACAATTTTAAAATTATACAGCTGAAACTCATAGTAGCTGTAGATAATACTGTCTTTTATCAATATATTCTAAAATTAATACTAAAATGGATTTCACCACTTAGCAGTAGCTAACCAACCACTTAGCAGTAGCATTGCGCCCAAATGTGAAACTTTTTGAAAAATTGATTTTGCAAATTTTTAATATTTCATCAAATTTATTACTGTATTTTCTACTATTTTAAAACAAAATGAAATTTATTGTGTTAATATTTAATGGTTTTTTGGGGAGAAATTGTTGACTTAACATTATAGAGGGGTGATGTCTGCTGAAGGGAAAAAAGTAGGTACATACAATATGAATGGCAAATATCACTAACTTTCTCTGCTTAGAATATATTGTATCTGTATGATAAAAATGTTTTATCAAGATTTTGTATATTATTGGAAATATAAAAAATTATTAAAATTAGTTACTAAAATTAAAAGCCCATTTACACAGTTGTATTTCAAATAGTCATTGATGCAGTGTTGTAATGGCTTCATTTTGTGTTTTTTTAAAAATTTGTTAATTTTAATACAATAACCTATTTTTATATATACTAAGTGATATATTCATGTTTCTTAGTTAATAAAGTTTAAATTGATATGTTGTTTGTGAGTTTAAAGCATGTTTTAATGTACGAGGGTTATTCAAAAACTAAGCTCCGTTTTATTATAAAACTTAAATTACGCACAAAAAAAACATTTTCGTTAACAGCATTAGATAGCTTGAAGTCTCCTGAACATTTGCATATAAAATAGATGCAAATCGACACATTGTTAAGGACACAGGACCATTTTCCGTGACCCTCTGCACAGACTTTTGCCTCCAGGAAAGTAAAGCGCCATCTATTGATTAAAACAACAAACGAAATTCATGTGTTGTTCTAATGCAGCTGGCATGCGTATGTGTACTCGGGACTGCTGTTGTCTACTGGTTCCAATCCCGGCCACCAAACGTCTATGCAGAGGGGTTGCGGAAATTGGTTAAACGTTATCAAAAACGTGTTACCCAGAATGGTGACTATGTAAAAAAGTTAATTATTGTTGCCACACATCAAAATTGACATTAACCGTTTAAAACTGTTTAAAAATGACAATTATTTGATGTTTAACTTCCTCGGAGGCAAAAGTCTGTGCAGAGGGTCACGGAAAATGGTCCTGTGTCACCAAAAATGCGTCGATTGGCATGTATTTTATATTCAAATGTTCAGGAGACGTCCATCTATCTAATGCCGTTAACCAAAATGTATTTTTGTCCGTAATGTAATTTTTATAATAAAACGGAGCTTAGTTTTTGAATAACCCTCGTATTTTGTAAACAGAAGAAGTGGTCATATGGCAGATAAGATGCGCCGTGCTGTGTTAGAAATAGGGACGCACCTGATAGAGGGTTAAGTTTAAACAATGAAATGGTAACGAAAATGTTATATAAAAAATATGACCCTCATAACGTTAAATCAACAACATTGTCAACATTAAAACAAAGTTGTACATGTTTTAAAAACTGTTCATTTTGCAATAAATCAAAATAGTATACATAACGTTTTACTACGTCATTGTAACGTTAACAATATTATAGCTAAGTAATTTAATACGCGTTTGAACATCATATTTCTCTTAACACTTTACTTCTTTTTTTCACCTTCTCTTATACCACCCACTGTGCGTCGTCAACATTACAATAATAAAATGTGCTTTAAAATTAAGTGGTTAGTAGTTATTCATCATCACGTTAATAGATTACTACAGTTTTCACTTTTAAAAATTTTTATTTTCACATGTGGTAGTAGAGGAGGTAGAGGAGGGAAAAGCGGGAGTTAATTGAAAAACCTTTTAACCTTTTTTTGACACCTCTTAAATTAATCAATTTAAATTTACTGTTGTAGTTATCTATCGGATATTTCTTCTAAAGTTTAATAATCATTTATTTAATAACATTTAAAAGCGTAACAACTTTCTCTTAAAATGTATTTTTTAAAAAGTCAGAAAAAAATGAATGGCAAATATAATTATTCGCCACAAAATGTCGCAGGATCTTCAATCCAAGGTCCGATGTTGACTCAACAATTTGCCGAAAACGGATGTCATACCACACCCGCCAACGAACTTTATCGATCCATCAGCGATATGGAGGGACAAATTGCTGGCTATAAAATTTTCGGATATAATTGAGGGTTAAAACTCTATAGCTATCAGCAACGGAAATGCTTAGAATTATGAGCCCTGGAAGTGTTTTCAATTCTGCCACAGCTATGGGTGATGTGCCCTGTCAAAGTGGATGGTGTACAGGCCTAAAGTTTACCCAAGAAAATTAGGTACAATTAAAACTGATACCCTTAATTGACCAAGCTTTTGCTATGCTGGATCCTAATGAATACAAAGGCGGACCACATACAGCACAGGCCATGCAGTTTATATTTACCAACAGCGCCAGTCAAAATGATGAAAAGGCAAAAATCTGCCACCTTTAAAACCCCAGCCAACACAGGTAGTTCGCTATCAACCTTTAGATGCTACTTCAAATAATAACGAAATCTTATCGGATGCTAACACCGCCAGTTTGCCAGATGATGATGAGAAAGGTTATGGAATAGCCATAACACAAATCAATCATGATGATAATTGGCAATCTAAGAAAATTTTTAACAGTAAGAAAACTGCTCGTGGAAAACCATATTTGGTAAAAAAAGTTAGTCACCAACATTGTGGTTGGTAGCAGCACCTCTACATCTTCTTCATCAGGAGGGTCATCTTCAGCTTCTAGAGGTGAAAATCGTCGCCATTATACACGTGCTGCTGTTCGCAATCTGGAAGTCATCACTATCGATGACGATTAATTATTTAACTAGTTTTTATTTTTTAAAATAATAAGCAGTATGTCAATTAAAATAATTATGTATGCATATATTTTTAAAGTTTTCACATTGTTATATTAATAAAAAAAAGATGTTTTTAAATAAAAATTTTGTTATTTTTTTTGAGTGTTGATATTATAAATAGAAGCTGTAAAAGTGTAATTATACCATTTACCACTTAGTCTAAGATGGCGATTAATTTTTTTAAAATAACATTATGTAAAAATTAGCAAAGAAAAAAACATGTATTATTTTTTAGATAAACATATTACATAAAATTATTTCATCCGTTTACTTGAATTTTTGCAGGACCTACAGGATGTGGTAAAACCGTATTTTTAACAAACTTTTTACATAAATCAAACGAAATGATTTCACCGTCTCCCAATAAACTCATTATATGCTATGGTAAATATCAACCTTTATACGACTTTAAACAAGTTTGGAATAATTTTAAAAAAGTACAATTACATGAAGGTTTATTGGACGAAATTCCTACAGACAATAAACAGCCAAAAACTTTAATTATTATTGATGATTTGATGATCAAGTGTCAATCTAATAAATTTATTTCAGATATGTTTACAAAAGAAAGTCATCATGACAATATAAGCGTTGTTCTTTTTAATCAAAATTTATTTCCTAGAAGTAACAAAAGTCGCACAATTAGCTTTAATACAAAATACTTTTTTCTATTCAAAAGTCCCAGTGACAGCAACAGGTGGAAGGCATATCAGCCAAAGAATTTGAAGAGGCATATATAGACGCCACTCGTCAGGGATACACATTTATTTCTAGATTTCATGCCCAACACAGCTACCTTCGTATAATATCTGAGTAAAATTTTACCTGGCAAAGAAACGGTTGCGTATTTAGGAGAAACACTCTATCAGGGGTTAATTAACGAAATTAGAGATAAACATCATGCTGCCTAATGTTTTAGAAAATATTTATACATGCATTGGCGTTGGAGGTAGTCCTCAACTGATGTTGATAATTGTGAAATATCACCTGTTAACCTTGACACACCAACAGGTAGTACAACCAGTACCAATAAAATTATGTCAAATAATAACAATGTACATCAACAACAAAAAGAACCACAAACAATTAAAAAGTATTTAAAGAATTGCACTATACTATTTGCCGTAGTTGTCACCTTGACATTGGAGATTTTATTTCTCGTTCAACTAATTAAAGCAGTTCAAAGTGGCGGAAGACTTAATCAAAAAGAAATTAATCATCTTAAAAAACTATCTGTTCCCTCGAATTAGTAAGAGAACAACATAATCAACCCTATCAATTTATAACCTTATATGCATTACCCTTATTAAATGCAATGAATTATGGTGGCTGTCCATCATCATCATCCATGTGCATAATGTCACCTACAAACGAGGAGAAAAAAAGAAATCTTTACAATGACATCATCTAACCTCCCACTCTCTACGCCCGCTGCTGTCGCCGCTGCCGTCGGGAGGTTTCAACTTTGATGAAAGGTGGATCAAAACATCATTCCTTCCGCCTATCAGCACCCCTACAGGAATTAGAAATATTATGGCGTCTCAAACACCAACCTGAACAACAGGCTGCCTATTGTCTACGGTTATCACCTGCTGCTGTAGATAAAATGTCAGAATTTTGTCTTAATTATTGTAACAAATATATGGGTAAAAAAAAGGTTTAAGTTGTTTACATAAATATAGCAAAATTATTTGACATTTATCAGAACCAAAGTTGTCACGTCCTCAGAAACGTCAACTAATGTCACAGCTAGGAGGTTTTATTGGTTATTTAATTGGTATTTTAGGTCCATCGCTAGTTTAGCTTCATTTACATACCATTGTTTTATTTTTTTAATAAACGTGTCAGAATAAGTAATGATGCTTGTGGATGTAGAGGATTACAGAAAATGTCGACAACATTCACCCCAACCCTTAACAACTTCTGATGACAACCATAATAAAAAAAATTGAAAAGAAACAACATCAACATCAAGCACTAATTTACAAAATTTCGTAAACCCTTTCGTCAATCTTGGTGTTACACCCTCACTCTTAGAACAGATTCTTTATAAAACACAACTAAAAATTTCTAAGCTGTTAGGAAAAAATACAAATGACCTTTACAACATGACATGCGGCAGTACCACGAACTAGTGGAAAAATTTAATCAAATACTCGAACAGTTGCGTCAAAACAAACATAGTTTAACGCCAATAAAATTGTCAACAACAGCAAGTGAAGAGCAACCGCCGCTTAACACCACATTTAACACTCCAGAAAATGCGCATCTATCTCTGCCGGCAAATATTTACTCTACAACATTACCTTCTACTTCCGCAGCAACAACAACAAAAACAACATCAGCAACTTCTCGACAAAAAAGAAAAAATTTGTTGAAATCCTTCTTACACCCATACCTTTACCGTTATCACTGGACAGCCCTGCATCATCACTACCTTCAACATCACAATCCACCGTCAAATCAGTATCACTACCCGCTACACATACATGTAGCAAAACTAAACTTAAACAACAACAACAAAAAGAAAACAAAAAGGAGGACGAGGATGTCTAAAACAAATTTTTGGATGGCAAAATCCCTTTGTACCTACTAAAAAATGGCTAATTTATAATAATAAAAATCAATATTAAAAAAACATTGTTTTTTTGGAGGGAATATAATTTTTTTATTTTTAAAAATGATAATGAGGGGATACATGATGCTTTTTTAATTTTAAAAAAATTATATTTTTTCTTATATAAAGTGTGTTTATAATTGCGTATTATTATTTTTAATACAAAGAAAAAAATCAAATATAATAATCATCGGATGCATGAAATAAAAAATAAAAAGCAAATTTAGTACACAAATATATGGTAAGCGGATGATACATTAATTGTCAATTGTCATTTCTTCTTCGTTTTTCCTGGCTATTATTGTCGCCACCTTTTTTATATACTTTACTCCAAAATTCGTCATATGATCCCATATCTCCGATATTGATGGTGACAATGGAGGAGGAGGAGGAGGAACATTTAAAGATGTTGTAACATTATATTGATTATTACCACCGCCAACAGTTTCTGTAGTATTATTGTCACCAGTTGACATATTTAGAGGAGCAGGTAACCATGAAAGCACCTCATCTTCGACTCGTAAATTCAAATTTTGCCCATCATCACTCCAATTATAATTCTCCAAATCCGGCCAATGATATCTATTTCCATCTACACTTTCTTTCACATCCTTTAACGTCGCCTTAAGTAGCTGCACCATGCCATCAGATTCATAACAATGCAATAATGATGAACTCGTTGCACCATGAAAAATAATTCACCAGCCGTTAATCCGCAATCTTTGAATTCTTCCAACAGTCCGTCGTAATTTTCATACCCTTTAGCTTTCACCTGATATTAAAGGCGCTTATCCCATGAATCCAACAAAACGCAATCATTAGCATAAAAAGACTGTATTATACCGCCCTTATATCTGCACACCGTATATTTCTACATATTTCGAATTCTTAACCATCGACTTTGATCTTCTTTCTTCAAATACTCTTTATCGCTATGAAAATACGCACTAACCACGGTTAACGGCTTAACTTTTAAGCCATACACCCTAATATTATCACTCGTTTCATTACTGCTAAAAGTTGTTGAATAAAATTTACTCTTTTTGGCCACCAACTCTAGCATTTGATCGATTAATACAAAAACTAACGATATTAACAACTGCTGCGCTCTGCCAATTATAATATCAAAACGATGTGGACCCATCATAACTGCTTTCTCTATTTACTACTTCTATTATTCAGCAAGCAGCATATACAAATGTTCACAAAAATAATTTTTACAAGATCACTTGAGCAAATGCTTTTATACATTTTCTTTGGACTTTATTTTTTAATCATACACCACATGTCATAATAAAAACCTGCCCTCTTCTGTATATATTTTTTGTCTTATTTTTTTATATATTATATTTAAACTTATAAACCGTTCTTCCTTTTCTTTTCTCCCCTCATGTCACCACCACCACCCCTCTTTATTTATATTAACATCTATAAAATTAAAATACCTTTATCTTGTTTTGTTTTTCTTCTGTAGATATTTCAACAACACTTAATTAACTGTCATAAGGTTAAAAAATATTATTAACCTCACACATGTCAAAACACTTAAACTAACCCCATTACTTATATTTGTACATATTTGTCCGTCAAAACAATATCATGTTAACAATTAACGTTTTTTATTTTTCTTAAAAAGTAATTTCACTATTTTTTTAAAAAAATTATTCTCTTTCCCCCCATTTTTTCCTACCAACCCTTCACATCTACAAAACTATAAATTCAAAAATTGTTTACACCTTCACCTTATTTCAACAGATTTTGAGTGATGTTAAACATCTTCCTCAGAAAAATATATGTATAATTTTTTTAAAAAATGGTGTTAACGTTAGAATGGGCTCCACTTAACGGTCAAGCATTTCCTCCAACCCGCTCAACTCCATACTCGGCCAGCTTAGATCTCTACTCCTATGTAACCTGTCACATTCCCCCCAGTGAAATTAGACAAATCAACACTGGTATCGTTATCCAATTACCTGAAAATTGCTACGGATGTATCGCCAATCAAAGCGGATTAGCAGCACATAACAGTATTCACGTATTGGGGGTGTAATTGATTGTGATTACACTGGCGAATCTTTTAATCCAATGTAAACAAACGTATAAGCGCTCATTATTATTTTTTACCAATAAAAAATAAAACAAAACATATAACTGCTTATTATAATGTATAACTGTCCGCTTATTATTATTTTTGTCTATTAAAAACATTCGATAAAATCAACGCTTTTTCTCGTATACCTTTTAAACGTTTGACAAATGCATTTGGGCAACCATTCAGGAAATTTAATTTGATTTTTAGCCAACGCAATATTACACAATTCTTGTAATGATGGTAACGACGTATAACATCTAAAAACCAATTTTATAATAAAATCACGTTCCAGCAAAAGCCATTGAAATATTCTGTAGTTAATAATATCTTTTGTCAAATATTTTGACAACGAAAAAAACGCTACATTATACACATAGATCTGCTTATCCACAATGCAACAATTAAGCAATTCATATACAATTCACATACAATTCATAACGATTACGTGCAACATGTTTAACTTATCATCAACAATGTAAATCTTATCAATATTGTTATAACGCACAAACAATGTTACGTCCAGCGTAATACCGTAAAAACATCGGTACAAGATACCAATTTGCGCTTTATAACTAATACAATCCTCTACCGTATCGTAAACATACAAACGTGTCAATTGTCTTCTCATTTTTCCACTAATAGTGCATACCGTTATATAAATTTTTAAACCTAATACATGCATTTGCGTATTATTAATATAACCGTAAAAATTAAATTTTGGAATTAAACGCGCAAAAGTTATAACCTTTTTTCCACCTGTTATCGAATCCTTTCACAATCATCAAAGCCTTTGTAAACATATCTTCATAACTTTGTATTATAAAAACTTTTCTATTCACCAAATAAGCATTAACTTTTCCAAACCTAAACTGGTAATTTTTGCTTCAACTCCCACTTCTTAAAATTGACACGTTAAAATACGACATAACGACACTCCAAATAGATAGGATCGTCATCCACTACACATATCTCACTAGTAACCAGGATTATATCTTCTCCCCATGACAATCCACGCACATACAGCATACGATGTCCCTCCACCAACGATTTATCAAATGTTATATAATTCCACAACTGCATCATAGTGTCATATTCAATCAATGAAATACACTTCTTATTATGATCATAACTTCCCACATCAATTTTATGCAAACTATCCCCACAAAATAATCTATATGGTCTTATATCCAAATTATTAAAACTATAGATTTTTAACTTTAACCAAGCCATCACTGCAACTGTACTGAACAATTTAGTTTATAAAACCGTTTAACTATTTGACACAACACATTGTTTTAAAAAAATATTATTCCCAAAAGTAAAATCCCCATGAACTATTATTTTCCCCCTTTTCTTTTAATTCATATTACATAAACCACTTAACACATTCCTCTCTTCAACCCAAACAAACACTTGACCTTGACATTTTTTTTCGTTTTACATAAATTATAGTTTAAACACATGTGTGCAATTAAAACTGTAACTAATCAGGCCGGAGCTTGATCAGATTAATATCAACAAACATGGAGCGGATATGTTTACGCTACGCATGTGCTACCCATTTAACACACAACAGCTGGGAGCGCAAACGTACAGGGTTGCCTCATACAGTGTAACACAAAAGAAGTTATGATGTCACTAGGGGCTTTAACATGGAGCATTTGTAACACTAGGCTCCGCCCACTTTTCCACTTAGCCACGCCCACCACCCAATCCATCTCTCTGATTGGTCAGATTTAAATTTCGCGCCCAAAAGCTCAACGCTTATTGGCTGGAAAAAATAAAGCCCTGATAGGCTCGAATAGGCACCGAAAAGCCCGATAGGCTCGATAAAAGTGTATAAATGCACTTTATAATAGCAAAATGCAAGTGTAAGCGTGTTTTTTCAACTTCTGAAGGGATTACATCCACACATGTATTTAAGCAATTTTGTAAAACTTAAAATTACAAGCTTCATAGAGCTCGTATCGCAAAATGCATGTTTGGACATCATATCCACTTATGTAGAGATGATGTTTAAACATGCATTTACATTGATTTCATAAAGTTAAATTATCAGGTTTCATAGGGCTGAGCTTAAAGCCAGAAAAGCATGGAAGTCTATGGGAAAAATCATGGATTTTCTATCCTGTTGAAAACCAACATTTTTCAAAACATTTCGTAAAAATGTGTTTTAAACACCTACAAAGCATGCATAAAAGTGTATAAATGCACTTTTTATTAGCAAAGTGCAAATGTAAGCGTGTTTTTTCAACTTCTGAAGGGATTACATCCACACATGTATTTAAGCAATTTTGTGATGTTTACTTACGTAGAGATGATGTTCAAACATGCATTTACATTGATTTCTTATAGTTAAGTTATCAGGTTTCAAAGGGCTGAGCTTAAGGCCAGAAAAGCATGGAAGTCTATGGGAAAAATCATGGATTTTCTATACTTTTGAAAACCAACCTTTTTTCAAAACATTTCGTAAAAATGTGTTTTAAACACATTCAAAACATTTGTCAAAATAGCAAAATGCAATTGTAAGCGTGTTTTTTCAACTTCTGAAGGGATTACGTCCACACATGTATTTAAGCAATGTTGTAAAAGTTAGCTTTACAAGATTTGTAGAGCTCGTATCGCAAAATGCATGTTTGGACATCATATCTACTTACTTGAGATGATGTTTAATCATGCATTTACATTGATTTCTTAAAATTAAATTATCAGGTTTCATAGGGCTGAGCTTAAACCCAGAAAAGCATGGAAGTCTATGGGAAAAATCATGGATTTTCTATCCTTTTGAAAACCAACATTTTTCAAAAAGTTAAAAATTTGTATAAAACTGTATAAATCTGTATAAAACTTTAAAATTTATAAACAGTATATGAAGTATATAAAATTTATAAACACAGTATATAAAATTTTTCCATGCCATGTTTTGGTACCAGTAAACTTCTAACGCATCTGTAACATAAAAAAATGTAAATATACGGTTTATTAGTGTTACTGCTATAGTATAAAAAAATTTTCATTTTACTTTTACATTTAATATATACGTTATAACATTTTGTTACTAAATATTTCTTTAGTCATTTTTATTCTCAGTTAGTCGCGTTCATTTTCTGGTGAAATTTGTTTCACATTATCATTCTGATACATTAATTGTTTCGTATTTTACTCCCATTTTGTATTAGGTATAAGAATTTAATAATACAGTATGTGTTGTATACATAATTTTATGCTCTTGTACATTAACAAAGATTAAACAAATGTTAATTTTGAAAAATATTTTACTGATGCTCAAGTATTAAGTTCAAAGCATCATTATATCTTTAAATGATATTAAAACAAGTTATTAAATAACCACCAATCTTTTTAACTAATTTTAATTACAGTAATAATCTAAAGATTATAATACAGTATGCTGAAAACAATATGCTTTTCACATCTTGCAGCATTACACATGACCCACTGTAGAATAGAAAAACACCATTTTCAGCATATTATCGTTTATACTGTAAGATTTTAATGAAATAAAAAGCACACACATATGCTGAATATGCGGTGCTTTTCTTATTCTACAGTATTGCACATGACCTATAATAGAATAAATAACATACCAGCATCAACATATGCTCCAGACATTAAGGCACCACACCCCAAAACATTGTAATTTGTGAAAAAAAATGTGTTTAAATATTTTAATATAAGCAATACATAACAATAAAATATGTTTTGCATTAAAAAAAATATATTTAATTTAAGGAGTTTTAGTGTAGGTTGTTTGAGTTTGACTTATCTTTGACTCTAATATAAGTTCCGCTTCAAGTATTTCTCCAATTGTCTCATCTCTTTCATTTAGGTGTCCTGAAAGGTAAACAGGATTTAACCACATAAGATAACTTCTCTCAGCTGCTTCCATCTATCTTTCGCATCTTGAAGTTGCTTTTTAAATAGAAGAAGGCGCCAATATATATCATTACGAAGAAAATCTTCCTCATCAAAATTAACAATTTTCACAAAAAGTTGATTAATGTTATCCCTCTCATGCTCTAATGTTTCTTTTGCAACATATGCAAAACGAATTCCATTATAGCTTCCGAAGGCCATTATTATTCCTATTAAAAAATACCAAACTTGAAAAGTACCATTTTTGATTAATTAATTAATACAAGTAAAATATAGTTAGTGTTGTGTTAAATTTAAATTGCCGGTATACAGTTGTGTAGAGCAGTATGCGCTGCAGCCGGCAACAAGTACCATACTTCAAGTTTACAAAAAAATGATCATGTGTTGACAGTGTTGAGGCTCTTTTGTATGCAGCCACCAAAGGTTATACAGTCGTTAGACTAACTATAAGCTTTAGTGGTGCTTTTGGTGGCAATTTTTGTTTTAAAAAATAAAAAAAACGAGACAAATTGCCATTGAATCACATGTAATTTAGTCTCAATTTGCTTTAATTAAATTAGTTTACCTTAGTTTTAAATTAGTGTATTTTGCACGTGGTCAACGTCCTGAGTCCTGACTACTTAAAAAGGATGTACTGGTACGAAAATATTTCCACGTGGTGTATTGAAGGTCACCACTGCAAATTAAATATGAGCTTGTAGCTGGATTTTTTCAAATGAATGAATGGGAAGAAGATGTTTCTCGAACTACCTTCAAAGTTTTTTTTTGCTATAGAACTACTTGAGCATATTTATGCTAATTAGCATGTTAATAAAGTATAGTTTAAGTTTGAAGAATAGCATAAATATGCTACATAGCAAAAATTTCTACATAGCATAAAAAAGCAAAATCGCAAAAAATATGCTTTACACAGTGTATCGTATTTAGTTATAAATGTGTTACCGTAGTGATATTGTATTTATGTAAACTTTTATGGTTTTTTAAAACAATTTTAGTGTTGGCATATATATAAAGGTAATGTAAAGTAAATTTAGTAGATTTATGTCATATTTTAAGGTATTGGATTGTAGTTTCAGTCTAAAGATACATGTGCAGTTTTTGTGGAATTAAATAAAAATGACATCACAGAATTAATTAATTCACATGATGAACCACTTTCCAATAAAGATCTTGTTGACTTAGAAGCTACAATGTTAAAAGCTCATATTGAAGAAGCTCGAACTAATCTGGAAGAAGAACCACAACCAAAACATTTTGTTACTAAAAAGATGTCTCAAGCATTTCAACATTTAAATGCAGCTTTAGTTTTGTTTGAAGAAATGGATCCAAATACAACTCGTTTTCTTAAAGTGCAAAAAATGGTAGAAGATGCAGTTGCTGATTATAAAAATATCTACCGTACAATGAAAAGAAAAAGGTTATGATGCAGGTTTCAATGGGAAATTGTGTAAAGAAGATCAACAAACCAGTAGAAAATGTACAGGTAATTGATGATTTTGAATTTTACTGTATTAATGTACAGTAATTGAATAAAATTACAAGTTTTCATTAATAATTATAAGTTGTAGTATAATGTTTAAGCGAAAATACGTTGAAGCCTTTACGTTATTAGTATCTATTATGAGTCATGTGCAATGCTGTAGAATATGAAAAGCACAACATATTCAGCATATGTGCGTGAGTTACTATTTCATTAAAAGTTTACAGTGTAAATGGTGATAGGTTGAATGTGGTGTGTTTGTCATAGTCTACAGTGGGCCATGTGTAAAGCTGTGGGATGTGAAAAGCATACCGCTTTCAGCATATGTGCGTGAGTTTCAATTTCTTTAACATTTTACAGGGGAAACAATAATATGTTGAATGTGGTGTGGTTTTAATAGTCTACAATGAGTCATGTGTAATTCGGTGGGATGCAAAAATCATACCATTTTCAGCATACTGTATTTGACTGTGCTACTGTTTCATTATATTATTACTGTAATTATGATTGAAAAAGATTGTTGGTTATCTAATAACTTATTTTAATATAATTTATTATTATAATGATGCTTTAAACTTAATATATGATCACTTTAACAGTGTTTTTAAGCATAAATAATGATTTCTCGGACTTGCATAAAAACCTGAGTTGCATCATAGACACTGTAACGATCCAATTATGTATCTTGATAACTGCCTGTTAGAGATGGGCGAGTCGACTCTAAATTGACTCTGGAGTCAAATCTTTCTACTGTATTTGTTTAAAAAAACCAGCTTAAAACACACACACTTTCGTCAAAGTTGTCTTTCCAAATGAAACTAAGTTGAACAAAATTATGAAATTTCATTCCTTGTGTTAAAACGCCTTAGGGACCTATGTAGCTGTAGTCTTATTTTTTAATCTTGAACATTTTGGTTATAAGTACAGTGGGATTGATACATGCATGTAAATGATTTAGCAAAATGCAATCATTTGTTGATAATGATAAATTAGAGATTTGAATAACTTTGCCAAAAACCAATTTAATTACTTTTTCACAGACTTTTTCAAAATTTATACACTAATAAAAGTATTAAAATCTTATTATCAAAATATAAAATTTACAATTACAATTTACTTTTTTTGTTAAACAATACTATCAGAAAATCAGTGTTGCTCTGAAAAAATTTAAATTCAAAGTGAATGAGGGCAACTCGACTCGAATCTGGCATAGTCAACTCCTTTTTGTTAAGTCAACTTTTAAAAAAGGCAGGGTTGCCTATCTCTAGTGAAAAGCTCCAAACAAAGATGCAAGGTTTTAGACTGTTATTTTATAGGGTTCCCTGCAAATTCATTCTTGTGGTAAACAACACATGATCATTAGTTTACTTATTGATGATTCCTGTGAAAATAGTAAGTGCAGGTGTCCCAACTCTCAGAAAAAGTACAGTACCGTCTTTAGATTGGATGCGTATACCACAATCCAAGGCTTTTCCATGTAGAGTAAGTGGAACTCATGTTGTGAAAAGGGTCATTTTGCTGGAAAGGGAAGGTCATGTGTTGTCGCAATAAAACATTTTAGTTTATTTTAGTAATACTGAAACCATTGATTTGAGTGTAGTGTTGGAATTTAACATACAGTATTTAATTTACAACAGTCGTAGATGTTCAAGTAATGATATCTTTTGTGTTTAACAACTTGCTTTTAACATATCATATTGCTTACTATTGAGTATTTTATGCCGACAAACGGCGACAATGCAGATGTTAACCCTCCTTTAGTCGCGGTCATTTTCAAGTGAAATCAGTTACACATCATGAAATTGTGATCTAAATTGTTTTGGAATTTACTCCGGTTGCGTTATAGCTACAATATCTTTAAGATAGCCGTTTTATAGATCATTTAATGCTCTTGAATATTAAAAAAAAAGGATTAAAATAATGTGATATTTTAATTAAAATTATGATTAAAAAAAGGAGAAAAACAAGTATTAATATTTAAATAAGATATTTAGGTTTAGACAAACCTCTGTAAATTTCAGTTTAAAATTTACATCCACTTTAGAAAAAATTTGATGCAAAATTGATGCAAAATATTTCATTTACAAAAATATTTATTTGAAAAAATAAGATAAACAATAATTAATTGTTTATAATGTTTAAGCAGGTTGTTCCAAAATATAATCAAAATTACTTGTTTAAATAATAAAGTCAAAAATGGTTAAATATGCAAACTACCAGGCACCAGGTAACTTGGACAATAAATCCAAGTTATCTTCCAGCCAAGGATTACCATGACTTTTACCATGTGGAGTCTGGTTTAAGTCTGAGTCTGATACATTAACTGACTGCCCTTTTTATACTCAAACTGGCAAGTCACATGACTAAACAAATTCATTCTGGAAACTTCCAGAAACTAATTTAACCATTGATCAAAGATTACATCATTACACATTATAAACAATCCTTGAACATCATCAAATTAAACAAACACTAAGAAACTCTCATTTACACATTTAGCAATGATCAAATTTCAACAAGTTCCCCTAATTTGGGCATAGCTAAACATAACAATTTCAACTTTTTAAATAACAAAATTTTCTGCAAATTCTTAGTTAAAGCATCAGCAGCATTTTCCTCTGATGACACATATTCAACACTAATAATCTTATCAATAATCAACTTTCTTACAAAATGAAAAGAAATATCAACATGTTTCAATCGTTTAGTTGAATAATCAACTTGCGCATAAATTATGGCCAAACGATTGTCCATTCTTGTCTGGAATGGTCTTTCCACTCCTAAATTCAGTTCTTTAAAGAACTGATTGTACCATACTAACTCTCGACCAAGACCAGCAAAAGCTATGTATTCAGCCTCTGTTGAAGAATTTGAAATACAAGTCTGATTAGCACTTGACCAATCAATAAGACTGTTCCCCAGATAAACACACCAACCTGACATGCTGATTCTATCAAGTCTATCAGATGCCCAATCAGAATCTGAATAGGCTGTCATAGGCAAATGGGGTTAACAACGTTTATGCAGCAAACGCTGATGGCTGTACAGCAAGTACTAAAAATTTAAACGCCAATATAGCTTTATCAAAAAATTTTAACATGGTTGTTCCATTACATTTGGATCTATCGTGCTGCAGAAAATTAATGCCTAATCTTATTCAAACACATCTTAAATTAACACGTAGTAAACTTGAAATTTATTTGAATTACGATCCAGTCAAAGGAGGTTATCAATTTAAGATTGACGACATTGTGCTGCTATATAACAAATACAGACCAGATAATGTAATTTTATATCAATATGCTAAACTGTTGGAATGCCCAATGCCGTTAGGGCAATTTTCTTTTGCGTTTCCTGACATTGGTGTGGGATCGCATTCCATCGCCAAGGAATCTCT
>JAAFCF010005931.1:1771579-1783354 GCA_013389785.1 Helicorthomorpha holstii | reverse complement strand
AAAAAACAAATCATACCAAGTTAACTCTCTGCTCAAATCAGACAAAGAGATATATTCTGCTTCCATAATTGAATGAAATACAGCTCTTTGCTTTGAGCAATGCCAGTCTATTAGACTGTTTCCCAAAAAAAATGCACCAACCAGTCACACTGACTCTATCCTCCTTTTCACTAGCCCAATTAGAATCACAATAGCTTATCAATTGAAGTTTATTTCCAGTCTTAAACCTCAACTGGTAATCAATAGTTGTTCCCAAGTAAGCCAACACATGTTTAAGTTGTTTCCAATGCACTTGGTGTGGTGCATTGTTGTATTGACTTAACTTAGCAACTGAAAAACTAATATCCAGCCTTGTGCACCGGGCTACATATAACAGACTACCAACCAAATTCTTGTACCTGTTATTATTGGGCAAACAATCACCAGAATAGTCCAGTAAATCTACTGATGGATCAATTGGTGTTCTTACTGATTTATGGTCCTTTAAACCATACTCTTTCAAACGTTTTTGAATGTATGCCTTTTGTGATAAGTTTACAGAATCACAAACATATTCAAAAGCAATTCCCAAATAATATTTACATTGCCCTAATAATCTAATTTCATAATGTTTACCAAAATCATTTATAAAACTTTCAACCAAAACATTATCACCAGTAATAAGCAAATCAACAACAAAAACCAACACATATAAATCTCCCATAGTATACAAACTTGGAGAGGTTTCAATGCATTTCATTCCCATACTAATCAAAGTTGAATTTAATTCAAGATTCCATTGTCTGCCAGATTGTTTTAAGCCATAAAGACTCTTTTCTAACTTTGCAACAACACCATCTGGCCACTTATAGCCTTGCAGGAGATGCATATAAATTTCTTCATCAAGTTTGCCATACAAATAGGCACACTTTACATCAACTAACTGTAATTGCCATTTCTTATGGCTTGCAAGAGCAACAAGAAATCTGACTGAGTTCAATGGTGCTGTAGGAGCATAAGTTTCATTATAATCAACACCAAATACTTGAGAAAATCCTTGAGCTACCAATCTAGCTTTGTATCTAACAATTTTACCAGTCTCATTGGTCTTAGTAGCAAACACCCAACGACTGCCAACAATGTTTCTATTTTCTGGTTTAGTAACTATAGACCAAACATCCTGTTTCTTTAAACTATTCATTTCGTCATCCATGGCCTCTTTCCACTTTTCAGCATCAGGGCCATTGATGGCTTCATGAACAGTTACAGGAAGTTCTAACATGGAATTGACTGAACTTGGTTTTACCTGTTTCTGCTTAACTCTAGAAACACCAACTTCAACCTGGTCCCACTTAGTGTTTAGCTAAAGTGGAAAACCTGGTTTAGTCTTAGCTTCATGAAATGGCTGAACCCTCACAGGAGGTGAACCAGAACTGTCAACTCTAGGTCTCTTTGGCATTCTTGGCTTCGACTGCACAGGTTCTTTCTCAGTTTTCCTAATCCCTTGATCACCATCATCATGATCATCATTTTCAACAAACTCCTTAGCATCATAGAAATCATCGTCATCCTCTAAAAAGTCAAACATATCAACACTCACATATGGGGCATCTTTGTTTTTCAAAACATCCCACCCACATATATTTTCAGTAAATGTTACATGTTTAGTTTCAATAACTTTACCCTTCCCATATGGATTTGGTATCCAAACTCGAAAACCCACAGTATTTCTTGCGTATCCCACTAAAAACCCACGATTTGCCCTAGGATTTCATTTTCCCCTCTCCCTTGAGATGGTAAGTGGACATAGCACAAGCAACCTAAAACTTTTAAGTGTCTTACACTTATAGGTCTTTTTAACTATCTGGAATCAGGTTGTTTGAAACCTACACTACTGCATGGTGTTCTATTTCTCACATGATTAGCTGCAAAATTTAACTCACCCCAAAAAGACTGAGACAAATGACTTTCAATCAAAATACATCTTACTTTGTTCGGTAATGTATGGTTAAGCCTTTCAGCTACACCATTCATTTCTGGAGATTCAACAGCTGTAACTTCATGTTTAATTCCAAGCTTGTTAAACAAACCATCCAGTTCACTGTTGCAAAACGCAAGTCCTCTCAGATCTAAATATTTTTAATTTCTCACCAGTTTGTCTTTCAACAAGAACAATCCAGTTTGAAATTACTTGAGGAACTTCACTCTTTGCTTGCAACAATCTAACAAATGTTTTTCTACTAAAGTTATCTGTGATGGTAATAACATACTTGGAACCTTCTGAAATAGTACCCACTGGAAAAGGTCCACAAAGGTCAGAGTGAACCAACTCTAAAATCTTTTGGGTTTTAATTGTGTGTTCACTTAATGTCATGGGTTTCCTTGTGCTTTTTCCCATATAACAAGCATCACAATTACCCACACTAAATTTTACATTTTTATTAAAACCCAACAAATACTTTGAACTTTTAATTTTATTAGCAACAGCATCAGAGGGATGCATAAACCGCTTATGCCAATAGTTACATTTAACAGAACTAGTTAACTTAACAACAGGTGACATAAAATTCAAAACATAAAGCCCATTTAAATTTTTGCTCTTAGCATGAACTTCACCAGTTAACTCATTGGCAATAACTACACTGTCTTGTTTAAACAGCACATAATTTCCAACTTTCCTTGAAATGGTTTCTGACACAGATAAAAGATTAACTCTACACTCTGGCACAAAAAGAGCTTTTTTCAATTGTTAATCTTCTTCCTTCTGCTGATGTCATTACAATATTTCCTCTAGCTTTAGCAGACATTTGACCCTCTTTGTTAGCAACTGCCAAGTCCAATGAAATGGGTGACATCTTGTTAAACAAGCCTTGATCTCTGCAGATGTGATTAGTTGACCCACTGTCAACAACCCAACTTGTAGAACTTGCAGAACCCACAGAACATTCACTTAGGAACAAAGAACTGTTTTGAGCTGCATGAACTTGCTTTTTGGAGTAAACTGGATTTGGGCAATCTTTCATAAAATGACCAAACCCTTTACATCCAAAACACTGGTTCAACTGCTTTGATTGCCCAACTGGTCCCTTAGGATTATCAGCCAATTGGTTCTTCTTAGGTTTCCCCCTGAAAGGTTTAACTGCTGCTACAGATGTTGAACTGGACTCAGAGTGACCTACTTCCAACTGGTCAGCTTCATCCATCAGAGCTCTCTTTACTCTGTCAACTGTAGTTTCTTCTTGTCTCCACAAAGAAATTGCCTGAACTACTGGTTTCCAAGTGGATGGCAACCCAGACAGCAAAAAACCACACTTCATCTTTTCATCAAACATTACACCGGATTCAATCAACTGGTCCAATGTAGATAAGTGTCAACTGATGTAGGCATAAATTCCCTCAACAGCAATGTTTAACTTGTCACTGCACAAATCCTCAGTGAGCCTAACTATACGGTTCATGGTCTTTGGCCAAAAAAGTTCTCTCAGCTTATCCCAAGCTTCCTTGGATGTGGCAGCCTGCCCAATATCATCCATATATGGTGAACTAACAGTCACCAACATTAATGCTTTGGCTTTGACATCAACCACTTTCCATTTATGAGCTTCTGGATCAGCTACTGGCTGAACTAATTCTCCACTCACATAGCACCATAACCCTTTATATTCTAAACTTGCTTGAACTTTGCGCAACCACTCTCTATAATTGTTGTCTACTAATAGTGGCACCAACCATTCAATTCCTTTCTCACTATCCATTTTGAAAGAATTGAGGTCCCACTCAACAATAGCAAACTGGTTCAGTTCCAAAACTAACTAACTGCTTTTAAAATCTTACACAAGTTTTCACAAAAAATAATTAAATGCTGGTTATTGATTGGCGAAGTTAACACCGCAAGGTACCACCAAATTCAATAATGACAGCATATAACTTACTCAGATTATGTCCAAATTCTTTACTATTTTTGTCCATACAATTTCCTAGGTACAGGGAAGATTGGCTAGATATGGGCCCATAACCCGTGTAGAAGTGTTGACCAAAATGTAGTAAATATTTGTCTTGAAAAAACTTAAGACCAAATTTTATACTTGGTTAAATAACTTTAATCATAATTGGCCACTTAATGGCAGAGTGATTTACAATTACAAAACCGAAAGTGGTCTAAACACAATGTGTATGTATGTACCCAGCTGAAAATGCAGCCATTTTATACTTCTGACTGTGTCTGGAACATTCATATTCCAGAATACTCACATTCCCGAACATTCCAGATCCAGAACTTTCCAGACTACTCAATACTCAATTATGCAATCACAATACTCAAATTACACAATTGTGGAACTTATATTCCAACACTTTTAGTTCAAATAAAATAAAAATATTGCAGTTGGAAAACCAATTCTTATAATAAATGTTTGAATCTTTCCACCATAGCAGTACTGTAGTTAAATAAAATACCAAGGTATAAAAAAATTTGAATTAAAAGATTTCAACCACTGTTAAAATATCACTGAATACTGTAATGTTTAAATCATTAAACTGTTTAATAATGTTCATAATGTTTTACTAAAAGTGCATCAATAACCAAAATTTACAAATTTGGACTAAAATTATCAATTAAATGTATGAAAAATAGCAAAAATGCTTTAAAGTGAAATTGCACTACAAGACAATAAAAAATAAAATAGCAATTCAATCATTTACAACCGTAAGCCACTTTCAAAAAACTTTAAACTAACTTTATGTTTACAAGTTCATTCAGTTATCCTCATACAGTAATTAACGAGTAAATTTACGCTGGAAATTAATTCCATTAACTCAAATAACATTATTCAACTTACATTTACAGTAAATGTTTCGCTACTGTTGCAGTCAGGAAAAACCTCTGAGAAAATAACAAATTTTAAAAATTCACGCCACTTTCAAAATTTACTTGCTTCTCCTCCTTCCGCTAATTAGTAATAGCATATCGAAATGAATGTATCGATACTGCACTTGTTATTTGCATCAATATGAAAGTATCGATCAAAATGTATCAATACCATCAAATATCAATACGTTTTTTCTTTTTTGTTCATTATAGAATAGCTAATAGCTGACTTTTCTACAGTTGATCTTTGAAATTTATTGTTAAACACTGTAAGTTGTTATACACAGTTATTTATTATTATACGTTTTTAATTTCTTTTAAACACAATATGTACTGTATTATTAAACATTATTATTGTTCAACATTATTTACTGTATTTTACTGATAAATATTATTAAATATTATTTTTGGAAACCTACAATTTAAAAAAAATAAATACTGGTACTATTATTCATATTTTACAATAGAATTTTTAATTGTTACTGACAATACAAGATAAAAAATGTTTAATTATAGGGGAATAATCTAGTATATACTGTATATATATTGATTTTACTTTATTACATTTAAACATTTATGATTATTTTACTGCTATACGTTTTTAATCAAGCATTTATAATATTATACATAACAATAGATTTTTAAAAATCCCAATCATCTTCAGGGCAATCACTCAAAAACAAAAGTTTATTAACTTTATTTCCTGTAAGACTGTTTTTTTTGTGCCAATGTGGTTCCAACTTTTGAAAAAGTCATTCAGATGGAACTGATGTACCAGGAATAATCAGGAATTTGCTTGCTAAACAATAAAGGCCAGGAAATATTGTCTTCATGTCTTCCCATTGCATAAATGGATCAGATTTCAATGGACAAACAGGATTTTTTAAATATATTCCAATTTCATCATTTTCACTTCTGTTTTTGTTGCTATGTTTACTGTCAAATTCATGAACTAAATTGTTATGATGACTCCAGAAATCAAATTTATCTTCATCACATTCACCTTCTGATTCAGATGATGATGTTATCTGTATATTTGCTGTGTCTATAGATCTTTTTATGAAACTGATAGCTCTACTACAAGCCATGGCATCTTTAAAATGAACATTTTTAAATCTGGGGTCAAGAATTGTTGAAACAGCCATAAGACAATTTTGCTCAATCTTTCCAAATCTTAGTTCAAGTTGTTCAGAAATTGTGGTTTTCAAAAGTTTTAAAAATTGTTGATCTTCATCATCACTTCCAACAATAATAGTAATTTGCTGTTTTAAACAATTGACAGTTGGAATTATTTTGCTAGTACTAACATACTTTTCACCACCAATATCTTTAGTGACATACTCAAAAGGTTTCAAAACAGCAATTAACACTTTTATAAAATTATGTTCACCACCAGTTAATATTTCTGGAGATTTTGGAACTTCAACCAAAATAGAGCGTACAATACTACGTAACTTTCCAACATGTAAACAGTAGAGTTCCAGCAGGTACAAACATCAAGAATCAATTTTAAATATTTTTTGCCTTGTTTTGATCAAAGCAAATCACTTTGAACAATGCTATTTTTAAAATAAAATTACAATTTCCCTGACTTTTACTATTAATTCCTTAACCCAATCTAGCTTCAATAAATGATCAACAATGAGATTAATTGAATGGGCAAAGCATGGTACATGTTTACATAAACCTAAAAACATGTCTACAGCTCCAACAATATTACTGCCATTATCTGTTACAATAGCTAAAATATTTTCTTTATTTAAACCAAACTCAGTACAACATTCTTGCAACTGATTTGCAATATTTGCTGATGTATGATGATTACTTAATTCTTTAGTCATAAGAAATTTTGATTGGAACTTGGTATTATGCACAAAGTGTATTGCGACACTTAAAAAACTTTTAGTAGACATCTTATCTGACCAAATATCACATGTCAAAGCATAGTTTTTCACTGCATCAAATCGAGTCTTCCACTTTAAAAAAAAACATCATCATACATATCATCCAACCTCTGTTTTACAGTGTTAACTGAAGGTATTTTAAAATTTGGTGCCAAAACTTTCACAAATTGTTTAAATCCTTGGCCATTCAATAACTCAAATGGGCGATTATCAACACAAATAAAGTACAACAAAGTCTTGACTATCAACTCATACATAGGTTCTCTTTCTGTACAATAAATAAAAATTATTGCATTATAAATTCCTGTTTAATACTGTAAATTATTATTACTAATAGTATGACAATACCAGAATATGAAGCAGTTCTGTGAAATGACTCTAATAATGTTATCTGACGTGTTTGAATATGAAAATTTTCAGATTTAGATGTTTGGGGCTGAGAAATCACTTGCTTAGGCTGTTGTGATCCTTGTAAATCACATACACTTATATTTTTTTTCATGTTTTCATCAGTGCCCATTATATCAGTCATTTGATTAGTATCTTCTGTGTCACTAACTAACATAACTGAACTATTATCACTAAACATGAAATAAAAAATATTGAATAATAATAATATTTTTTAGAAATAAAATATATTAAAAAATATTAAAGTGTAATAAATAAAATAAATTATATTAACAGTATTCTAATAAAAGTATGGATTTTATATTGTATCATTTTTATTATATTTATATTTTAATCATTTTTTAAAATGTAAATTATAATCACTGTATTAAGATATGATTAATAAAAATCATAAAAACAACTTACCTTTCTACTTCAGTTTCTTTATGTGTGTGAAAGTTCAGATGTTTTCTAAGATTAGTTTTATTTCCACTTGTTTTTACCGTTTTGAAACAAGTTTTGCATGTTGCAGTATTTGCATTTAATCTTCGAAAATACTTCCACACATCACTTCGCTTGTTTCGTGGCCCCATTTTAAAACAGATTAGGGAGTGACGATTTTCTACTTGCGTGTCTGCATCAATTTTGTATACCAGTAGTATAAAAAGTAACGATATCAGGGTAAATGCATCGATACCATTGAAGTATCGGACCAAAAGAATCGAGTACTGGTACAGGACATGTACTTTAATAAGTAGTATGTAAGTATCGATGCTCGTAAATATCGAAACTTTATGCTATCACTACCGCTAATATTAAGAGCAAAATCTAATGGCTGCTGATAGCCCATTATAATTTTATTTATACTTTTAATTAAAATAATTTAAAAGTTAAATACAGGCAATTCTTGACTTAAATAACTTCTACTAGCATAAAACCGCCAGTTACATAAACGAATTTTTAACTTCAATAAACATACAGAAGTACAGTACAGTACAGTACTGTACAATAATGTGGGTAATGTGTCATCGAAAATATGTGGAAGCTGGTATGTTATTCTTTTCTATTATGAGTCATTTGCAATACGGTAGATTAAGAAAAGCACAGCATATTCAGCATATGTGCGTAAGTTCTATTTCATTAAAAGTTTACAGTATAAACAATATGTTGAATTTGGTGTGTTTTTCGTACTCTACAGTGGGTTATGTATAATACTGTGGGATGGGAAAACCATACCGTATTCAGCATACTGTATTATAATTTTTACATTATTACTGTAAATATTGTTGGGTATTTAATAGCTTGTTTTAATATTATTTACTGATATAATGATGCTTTGAACTTAATATATGATCACTTAAACAGTTTATTCAGCATAGTTAATGATTTCTCAGACTTGCATAAAACACGAGTTGCATCATGGGCACTAGAATGATCCAATTATGTATCTCAGAACTGCATGCACAGTATTACATTTACACAAAAAAGTGATTTCAATCATGTGACTTGTCTTTAAAAACAAAAAGCTTTAAGCAACCTTCAATAAAAGATTATAAAAATGTTTTTCATATATTAAAAGATTTTTAATAAAAAATTACAAATATCAAACAAATGGAGTTACAGTATATTTAAAATATTATTTAATGATATTTACAAGTACCACACAGACATTTTTATGCAACATTTTTAAATTTACACTAATAAAATTATAGTATTTAAAATGCAAAAATATTAAAAACTACTACAGTATATAATAATTATATTGATATTACTGTACATATGATAGTACTGTTTAAAGCATGATTTTCTTGGTTTGCAGAAATAGACGTTGAATCCTAGACCTCCATTTAGTGTAATTTCAAGTCATTTTCCAAGTGTCCAATCACCTAATCATTTCAATTCTGCAACTACTGTATGATGTTATATACTGGTACTTATAATCTTCTAACGCACCTGCAACATATAAAAACATGTAAATATATTAGTGTGAATGGTATAGTCTTTAAATTTTTGTTTATTTTTACAGTTACATTTTATACATGGTATACTGTTTTGTTACTAAATATTTCTTTTGCCATTTCAAATTAATTACTAATGATTTATTTTAATTTAAAGTAATAAGTTAAAAAATTACATTTTCAGATCAATTTCAATTGTAAAAAACAAAAAGTGTGTTTGTAAAATTTTGTAATGTTTCTAAGTTAGGTTAGTTATTGTATTGCTATTTCAAGATGACAATAAACTTTTGGTTCTGGGTAAATACTGTAAATTGTGAGTTTAACTTACTTTTGAATCCAATATCACTTCAGCTTCCAGAATTTCTTCGATTGTGATATCTCGGTCTTTCAGGTGTCCTGAAAGAAGAACTGGGTCAATCCACATCAGATAATTTCTTTCTGCCTCCTTCCATCTTTCTTCAGCCACTTTCAGTTGTTTTTTGAAGAGATGAAGGCGCCCATCCACTTGACTATGAAGAAAATCCTCATCATCGAAACTATCTATTCAAACATAAAGCTTACTAATGTAAGCCCTTTCATGTTCTAACATTTCTTTCGCAATATATGTAGAATGATTTTTTTTCAGCTTCCATTTTACTAATATTACTGTAACTATATGTAACCGTTAAAAAGTATTGTACTTGATTTTTTTTATTGATTAGCAAAAGTCAAATATCCTCATTGATGAGCTGCTCAAATCAAAATGATAACTTTTACGAGTATTTTGAAAAACAAGGAAACCATGTGTTGAGGCTCTTTTGCCTTTGTATGCAGCTGCCAAAGTTTATGATTGGAGGAAGGAAATGTCATGCTGTGTTAAGAGCCTTGCACATGTTAGTGTACAGTACTGTACAGTATTTGTTAAAACCCTATTATATGGATTACAATTTGGGTGGTATCAATTACAGTGCAGTATGATACTGTACTTTAGTATAAATCATCGTTATTGTAATGCAGCTGCAAAAAACAAAATAGTTTATTCAAAAATGTAATTCTAACTAAAAGCAATTAAATGTCACGATAAAGTAAAAGGGTGCAATTTAATTTTTGATACTGTACAGTATTTGTCTATTTAAAGGATGTCATAATTATAATAAAAACGTTTTATTTACTGATATCGTGTTAGTCAATAATTCAAAAGCAAATACTGTACAGTACATTAATAAACAAAAAAACATTCCACTTTGGAATTAATCTACCTTTCAGAATCAAATGAATGACATTCAAATGTTTTTTTCCACAGCTTGGTTTACAAGGACGCATCATAATTTCAATGAAAAAAAATTGCAAATACAGTGGATTCTCGTTAACACAAACTTGAAGGAATCGAGATTTTTGTTTGTGTTAACGGGGTTTTATGTTATAAAAATAAAAGTGTGAATTGAAAGTAAAAGTACCGTGTATATGCTAATCCTAGCTGATATTTTTCTCATGTATAGTTTTCCCCCCTTGCATGGGAACACACAAAAACAAACGGCAAAATAGATGGTCTTTTTTAAAACTTTTGTTTAATTGTTATCCAGAAGTACAGTGAAAGAGTTCAAATACATTTAACTGAAGTTAACACACATGTTAACCATGAGATACATTAAATAGGTCAGACCAACATAAGTTAAAAAAGTGCCGACAATTGTTAAATGTAATTATTTCAAGAGTACAAATGAGACCCTTGCTGAGGACTTACAAATACCATACAAATTTTTAACAAAAGTTTTAACACGAAACATGGCACTTAAAAAAATGCTTAGTTTTGTTATTAACGATGCCATTATAAAGTAATATGTTAATAAATATGTACCGGTACCGTAAATAAAAACGTAAAATTAACTTATAGCATTTTAGATTTTTAAAAGCAATTTTTGCTTATAGTAAATTTCGGATATACCGTGGTGAAGTGATTGTGCTGATCCCTTGCCACTATATTATTTTAATTAAAATAATGATTAAAAAAGGATTAAAATAATGATTAATATTTAAATAAGATATTTAGGTTTTGAGAAACCGCTGTAAATTTCAGTTTGAAATTTACATCCATTTTTGAAAAAATTATATCCGGTGTTTTTGAAGTCATAAAATGTTTTTAAAATATACAATATTTAGACAAAAGTATTATCTTTTAAAAAAAAAAATTGTTTTAAAAAAAAAATTATAGGTATACATTGGTGGTAATTACATAAACCGTTTGTAAACGTATGATTTGAAACGTTGAAATACAACACTTATTCCTACTTTGTTGCAAACGGTTAAATAGGCAAGATAATGAATGTCAAGCAACCTCCGTGTGTTAGTAGAAGAGGTTAGCTGAAAATGTCTTTTCAGTGACTTTGACTTCTTTCATGAGTTACTACGGTTTCAAATTGATAAAATGCTTTAAATTTTGACTTAATGTAAAAACCTAACAAAAACCAACTGGTTTTATTAATATATGAATTTATTTTAACAACATAACACCACTTTTATATTTTTTTAACCAAATTACATTTTGGGACACTAATGGTCACAAATTATCAAACTGATAAGAATGCTAATTATAGCTCTCTTAACAATAAAATTAGCATTTATGCATTATGAAACACTTTATATATGCCCATTGCATACATTGTATGTAGTGAAAAAGTTATTGCAATTTAAAAATGAAAAA
>JAAFCF010005931.1:1754114-1769480 GCA_013389785.1 Helicorthomorpha holstii | reverse complement strand
GGGGGGGTGGTGTGACGTCACTATGGGACTTTAACATGGGGAAGTGTGTCCTTTAGGCTCCGCCCTTGTGTCCCTAAGCCCCGCCCCTTTTGGAAATACGGCTCTGTGATTGGTTGAAATCCAAAAAATGGGAGGAACGGAGCTCTGTGATTGGTTCGACTTAGATTGTATCATAACTACTTATATTGAATATTGAAATGGATATCGAACTTCAATATATTGAAATATCGAAATATTGAAATTTCGAAATATCGAAATATTGAAAATATTGAAATTTCGAAATATCGAAATATTGAAAATATTGAAATTTCAAAATATCGAAATATTGAAAATATTGAAATTTCGAAATATTGAAAATATCGAAATATTGAAAATATTGAAACTCACTTTGCGTTGAAATATTGAAACTCAATATACTGTATGTTGGAAAAAAACAAGACAAATCTTCATTGAAATCAATGCAACTCAGTCTCATCAATTTAAAAATAAAGAAACGAGACAAATCGTCATTGAACCCAATGCACCTCAGTCTCATGACTTTAATAAAAATAAAGAAACAAAACAAATCTTCATTGAAATCAATGCAACTAAGTCTCATCAATTAAAAAAAAAATAAAGAAACGAGGGGATGTCATGGGGGGGTGGGGAGGGTGCGGTGGATGCTATGGTCAGGGGCCCCGCGATTTGGGGCCCCCGAATCAAAAACTTTTTTGTTAAATATTTTTTAATTGTTATAATTTTTTAAAAAATAGTTTTGTAACTAGCATCTGGCAGATGCCATCTGCCAATGCATTTTAGGAGCCCCTAATGTTGTCATAGTGGCCCCTATGAAAATATTGGTAGGACCCCAATATCGAAAATATTGGTAGGACCCCAATATCGAAAATATTGGTTTGACCTCAATATCGAAAAATACAAGGAGTATAAAAAAGAAGTACAATAGAGGAACACTTCCTCTATTGTATTTCGTTTCCCCTCGTTGAGTTAATTGATCTTTTTGCTGCTGCTTGAGGCTTTCTTCTAACTCAGTGGTTCCAAGTCTCATTTTGATAATTTCACAGCTTTACTTTTCAAAACGAAATAAACGAGACAAAACACCATTGAAACGAATGGATTTTAGTCTCATTTTATTAATTTCACAGTTTTACTTTTCAAAACGAAATAAACGAGACAAAACACCATTGAAACGAATGGATTTTAGTCTCATTTTATTAATTTCACAGTTTTACTTCTCAAAACGAAATAAACGAGACAAAACACCATTGAAACGAATGGATTTTAGTCTGATTTTATTAATTTCAACAACGATTAGTCTCGTTTCATAATTGGTTTTTCTTTAAGTAATGAGACTGAATTACATTGACTTAAATGATGATTAGTCTCGTTTTTTATTTTTTCTTTAATACTGAGACTGAATTACATTGGCTTAAATGACGATTTGTCTCATTTTTTTCTTTTTTTTAAATAATGAGACTGATTTACATTGGTTTAAATGACAATTTGTTTCATTTTTTTCTTTTATTTTTTAAATAATGAGACTGAATTATATTGGTTTAAATTACAATTTGTCTCGTTTCTTAAATTTTTAAAGTGATGAGACAGATTTACATTAAATTCAAAGAAGATTTGTCTTGTTTTTAATTTTTTTTAAATAATGAGACTGAATTAAATTTGTTTCCATGACGATTTGTCTGGTTTTTTTTATTGTTCTAAAAAGAATGAGACTAAATTGCATTGTTTTCAATAACAATTTGTCTCGTTTTTTATTTTTTTTTAAATAATGAGACTGATTTACATTGGTTTAAATGACAATTTGTCTCATTTTTTTCTTTATTTTTTAAATAATGAGACTGAATTACATTGATGTCAATACCAATTTGTCTCGTTTCTTTTTTTTGTACTTTTTTCCTATATTCCTTGTATTTTTCGATATTGGGGTCCTACCAATATTTTCAATATTGTGGTCCTACCAATATTTTTGATATTGGGGTCTTACCAATATATATAATTCGGTATTGAAAATAGTTTTATAATTAATAAAGATTTGTGTTGTTTCTTTATTAGTAATTCAATATTGGTAGGACCCCAATATCGAAAATATTGGTCTGACCTCAATATCGAGAATATTGGTTTGACCTTGAAATATCGAAAATATTGGTTTGACCTTGAAATATCGAAAATATTGGTTTGACCTCGAAATATCGACAATATTGAAAATATTGAAATATCGACAATATTGAAATATCGACAATATTGAAATATCGACAATATTGAAAATATTGAAGTACCAGTATTGAAAATTTCAAAATATTGAAATATCGAAACTCAATATTGAAATTTGATATATTGGTCCAGTATCGAAAATTTCAAAATATTGTTTCGGATCGAAAATTTTCGATATCGCCCAGCCCTACTGGGGGATAATCGCTTTCAATACCCTGGTAATTTGGTGTGACAATAAGTCGGCTATTACGTTTGCTGAATCTTTTATTTAAAATAGCAGATCTAAGCATATAGTGTTGAAACACCATTTTCTAGATACCAGTTAGGCCAGGGAGTATTTGAAATAGACTATGTGGAATCTGTATCAAATATGGCCGACTTCCTGACAAAGCCAACACATAAATCTTTTTTAAGGCCTCCTGTTGAGCAAATATTTAGATCGTTATAAGACACGTCATGCATGTTCTGAATTGCAGGCATTGACAAATTAAATTGTTGTTTAATTTTATGCTGTTTATGCTTTTCAGAATCATACAATTGGTGTAAGGTTGGCTACTGGTGACTCAGTGTATATTTCATGTTTTGATTTGTATTGGGATCATTGTTTTGGGGTCAAAGTGCATCATAATTGTTTATGTATGTTTTTATGCTTTCGTTCCAGGTCCATGCTAAGCAGTATCGTTTTTAATATTGCGTTTTATATCAGCATGTTCGTTCATTATTTGTAATTTTGTGTGTTTTATTAATTAAGTGCCATGTTTATTAATAAAATGTTTTAGTTGTTGTAGCTAGATCGCAATAAGGCATTGTGTAGCGGTGTGAAAGGGGGAATTTGTGGCGAATGTTCCCTTGCTACACATGTTATTGCCTGTAGAATAGTGTAGGATGTGCATGGTGAGCATTAAATACTATGGAATAGGTCACCTTAAGCATGTAAGGTGGTTGACCCCATAGGAAATGCATTGGTAATGCATTTCTATACATATTTCTAAGTTTTGCATGGTATTTAGTAGACTCGCGTCCCAAACGTTGATACTCGCATGCTATCAGCTTGGGGAGGTCATGCGATACATGACCTTAGTTGTTAGCATACCGAAAGTACAGGATTTCAAACCGTTTGAAATCTGATGTTGCTATGCATGTTCTTCAGGCTATACTTCCTGTTCACGTCTAGCATGCAGACGTGATATTAGCCTTTATATGACAGTTAGCATGCTTACCATGCTAACTGCAATTGTTAGAATCGATGCTGTTGTATATATTAGTCATGCTCATTTATTGTATTGTAAATTCGCATTGCACTATCATTTATATCAATTGTCATTGTTTTGCCATCTAAACTCTATATCATTTAGAGTTAAGTGCCTGCACATGCACAAATGTGCTTTCATGCGTTAAGGCACTTCAATAGTGACGTCACACCAACCATGATGCCAGCGCTACCTCGCCATAAGCAAGCTAGCAAGTTGTGCTAGAATATCTTACTTACGCTCCGTAGCGCTATCATAGCTATCCTATCTTCCAAAAGATAGTACACAATGGTTGTTAGCACTACTAGCTTAACTGCTAGGGTTTACTCTATGTAATGGTTGTGTTAGTTGTACTTGCAATTGGGTAGTCATTGAGTTCATATGTTAAATAAAACTCCCATTGTTTAATTAAGTTTGCTTTCTTTTAATATAGAATTTATTCTTTCATTAGTTTAAATAAGTTATTAAAATTTAATGACGACTGTACAAGAAGTACAGACGTTTATTAATATAAGTATAATCGTCAATAACAAGGTTAGCTTGGAAAACACTGCAGGGCTTTGTTGGATAGCGTCCTTTGTCTAGAGAAGCTAACTAGACATAAATAACCCTCCGGAAATAAAGCCCAGAGGAATGTTTTGTTGATGCCAGCTGTAATTCCACACATGATTGTTGCAGCTTTAGTGGCTTTATCGTGATGGTTGACGGTGGGGCAGTATCCTGGAAGAGCCAGAAACAGAAATGTGTGGCACTCTCCACTATGGAGAGTAAATAAATTGCTCTTGCAGAGGCAGTCAAAGAAGTGGTTTGGCTTAAGAGGATTGTAGACAACTGGGGAATTGATTTCGAAGTTTCTACAATGTGGTGCGACAATAAGTCGGCAATTACATTTGCTGAGTCTGTTATTGAAAATAGCAGATCAAAGCATATGGCATTGAGACACCACTTTGCAAGGTACCAGTTGGGCCAAGGGGCATTTGCTATAGACTATGTGGAGTCTGAAGCAAATATGGCTGATTTCCTCACAAAGCCAACCAACAAATCCACCTTCAAACCTCCAGTTGAGCGAATATTTAAGTCGCTATAAGGCACGCATATATGATCTTAATTGCAGGCACTGTATTATTAAATTGTTTAGTGTTAATTTTAGTTGCTGTTTATGCTTTTCAGATAGTTTCAGTTAGTGTAAGATTGGCTACAGGTGACTAAGTGTATTGTTTTGATTTACATATATTGGGGTCATGAGGTGGTGGGTCTAGTGTGCACTAATTGTTGATACGTGTATCCTTTTGTTTATTTACAGGTCCATGCTGTGCAGTATTACACTAGCGTTATCAGCATGTTATTAATCTTTGTATGTTATTTGATTTGAATGTTTATGTTTAGTATGTTGTGCAATTTTAATAAATGTAAAAAGTCGTTGTTAGCTCTATAAATCATATGGGGGTTGGTGATTGTAGCGGCGGGAAAGGGGGAATTTGTGGTAGATATTTCCTTGCTTCACTCGTAGCCACCCTGTATAAGTAGTGTAGGATGTGCATGGTAGCATGAAATCCTATGGGGAAGACTGCTTTAGCATATATAGCAGTTGACTCCATAGGAAATGCATTGGTAATACATTTCCTATGCGTTATATATACTTTACATGCAATATAGCAGACTCGCGTATCTAATGTTGACACGACCATGCGGTCAACTTGGGATGGTCATCCGTTACATGACCATAGTCATATGCATACCGGAAGTACAGGATTCCAAACCATTTGGAATCTGACAACACTATGCATGTATTTCCGGCCGCATTTCCGGTTTTATCTTTCTCTGTATAGACGTTACATTTGCTTTGATATTAGCAGTTAATATGCTTACCTTATTAATTTCAATTATTATTCGCATAATAATCGATTGTTAATTTGAAACTATTATTGTTTGCGATAATCGATTTATAGATATTATTGTAATTGTTTTTGCAGTGACGTAAAGTCTCTATTTGAATTATAGAGAAGTTAGTACTTGCACATGCGCAGATGTGCTTATTGTAATTTGAAGTACTTGCTTCTGATGTCACAAGAACAATGACATCAGCGCTACCTTGCGAAGCTAGATATGCTAGCATTTCTACCTTGCGCTCCGTAGCGCTTCGTTTTCACTTAGTCACGTCCATAGACTAACATAGAGCATATTGTTAGCCAGAATGGCTTCTCCATTCTTTTCATGTTATGGACCTTACTTAACATTGGGCATGCATTGGAGTAACATTGATAATAATAAATATCCCTTTGTTATACTTTAAAAAGTTTGTTTGATCAGTTATTTGTCTTTAAGTTTCATTTAATAGTTTAAATAAGATAATAGAATTAGTCAACGTCTGTAAACGACTTAGACATTTCTTTAAAAGATAATTGTCGTTATTGGGAGTTACAGCTTGATTACCACTGAGGCTTTGTTAGTTATAGCGTCCCTATTGTCTGGAGTAGCTAACCAGACTTTAGGACTAAATAACTGGGAAAATAAAGCCCACAAAACCTGATAATTTAACTTTAAGAAATCAATGTAAATGCATGTTTGAACATCATTTCTACGTAAGTAGATATAATGTCCAAACATGCATTTTGCAATACAAGCTCTACAAAGCTTGTAAAGCTAACTTTCACAATATTGCTTAAATACATCTTTGGATGTAATCCCTTCAAAAGTTGAAAAAACACGCTTACACTTGCATTTTGCTATTCTGACAAATGTTTTGAATGTGTTTCAAACACATTTTCACATAATTTTTTAAAAAATGTTGGTTTTCAAAAAGATAGCAAAATCCATGATTTTTCCCATAGACTTCCATGCTTTTCTGGCTTTAAGCTCAGCCCTATAAAACCTGATAATTTAACTTTATAAAATCAATGTGAATGCATGTTTGAACATCATCTCTACGTAAGTAGATATGTTGTCCAAACATGCATTTTGCGATATGAGCTCGACGAAGCTTGTAAAGTTAACTTTTACAAAATTGCTTAATTACATGTGTGGACGTAATCCTTTCAGAAGTTGAAATAACAAGCTTACACTTGCATTTTGCTGTTCTGACAAATGTTTTGAAAGTGTTTCAAACACATTTTTTTGTAACTTTTTGAAAAATGTAGGTTTCAAAAGGAAAGAAAACCCGGGATTTTTCCCATACACTTCCATGCTTTTCTGGCTTTAAGCTCAGCCCCATGAAACATGATAATTTAACTTTAAGAAATCAATGTAAATGCATGTTTGAACATCATCTCTACATAAGTAGATATGATGTCCAAACATGCATTTTGCGATACGAGCTCTACGAAGCTCGTAAATGTTGTATTTTGATACTAACCATTGTCGTATTTAACCTCCATTTTGTCTCAGTTGCCATTTTTCTAGGTTTTCTATGTTATTATTTTATTACATGTATGTAAATTATCATTTACTAATGTGTGTTCTTAGTTACAGGCATTGCAGACCACTTAGCTGTATTAAAGGTATGTTTAAATCAGATTGAATACAATTTTACTATTGGTATTCATGTTGGCATTTATTTAAATGGATTAATAATAATCCATATAGTCACATTGAAATTGTCGTCTAATTGACTAATAATGCAATACTGTTAAATGTAATTGGTATGATACATTTACAAATTTGACCTTTTTGGTAAAGTAAAAAAGAATATCATATTGAACAAAATAACCTTTGAGCATCTAACCTTATGATAGAATATTTTACTTATTTGACCTCTGAATTGAATACTTTTCTTATTTTTAGATAAACTAAAGAAACGAATGATAAACCCTAGAGGGATTCCTAACCATATAAAAACCCGTGGAAGCAAGATCAAGTTCACTTTTTATTTTTATTCTTTTACTAATTTAATTGGTATGACACATTTAGAAATTTGACCTTTTCGGTAAAGTAAAAAAGAATATCGTATTGAACAAAATAACCTTTGAGCATCTAACCTTATGATATAATATTTTACTTATTTGACTTCTGAATTGAATACTTTTCTTATTTTTAGATAAACTAAAGTAACAAACGATAAGCCCTAGGGGGATTCCTAACCATATAAAAACCCTTGGAAGCAAGATCAAGCTCACTTTTTATTTTTATTCTTTTACTGATAACTGAAAAATATCGAAACATGCAATATCTTTGTTTTAACTTAACTTTGTGTTTTAAAGTCGATTCAAGTTCAATCTAATATGGTTCTTGTATAACGTTAACCAATTTGGTTATTAAACACAGTTACAAAGCTAAATGGCTGTTAAAGGTGTCAGTATTATTACAATAAAATAAGGGGTAATTTTCTAAAATACATAGCCCATTTTACTTAGTAACACAATTAAATGACATTAATAAGCCTATTTACAATTAATTTTAATATCAATATTTTGCAATAATCATGTTCTGTATAATCAATAATCGTTATATCGATAATATTGATGCTCTACATGTAAATCCAATTATGGCTATAATCAGCCTATTTAAACACATTGAAATGCTAGTAATAGTTAATATAAATCATTTTTAATGACATATTCAGATTCCTTGTAATTTTCTCATTAAGAAATGCTTTTACACTTTTTATTTAACGTCAATTTTAATTCAAAAGTATTAAGAAACATTAAATTCATAACGTATGGGCGTTGGCTAGCATTAACAGTTACAATTAAATTACAATGACATTTGGTAAACAAAAGAAACTTTTTAATTAATTAATGTTGTCAATTGAATTCAATGTATAGTTATTAATCAGTATTCGGTCTACCTTTTTGTCATGGACCTTTTGCCTGATGACATCATATTTAGGTCAATATGGTCCTGAAAAGATGTGCGTTACCTAGAAAAAGTGATTTGCATAGGTTCTAGAATCTTAAATTCTAATACAAAATTGTTAATAGAACTTAATTTAATTTAGATCTGCAAATCTTAAATATTGTTTTGCGACAATTAGCCCGTGCTAATTGTAATTACAACCGATTGTAATACTTATAGGGAGTAACTTATTAAATCGTGTTTTGGAATATGCGGCGGCGTATTGTGCCACAATACGTGTACATGTAAACTGTGTGTTTCTCACTTGCTAACTTGTCTACTTGGAGTAAAGACATACTAACTGTAACTGAAAGTTGTAAGAGTTTTTATACACATTTTTGATCGCAAACGGCGATTAATTTATCAATTTATGTATTTAAACATAGTAACTTAGTTTAAATTAGTGCAAGTCATTTGGCGACTCTGCAAACGTAAATTTAAGCAATTTAAGATTCAGATCCGAGCTTCTGCTTAAGGGGACTTTTGTTTGAACATCTCTTTGTTTAATCTAAACTTGTGGTATTGGCTTAGCTAACCATTTAGTCCTTGTTCAATGATACAAAACCTAAAGTTTGTTATGTTATAATGAAATAATCCCAACAAAGGTTATGGGCCCAGAAGTGATTGAATCTTGAAAATAAGAAGAATTAAACGTTATTAGTCAACTGTAACTTAAAACAAAGAACTCCTTGATTTCCGACGATTGCATCAGCCTTTTTGTTATACGTGAAAAAAGGATTGAGTGCTTTGAGGACTTGAGGACTTAACTCTTCAATTGTGCTTGCTGAATATATTGAATTCAGCAATAAACTGTGACTGTGCAACGATTTAATTATCGTGAATTTAACTGTGAATTTGTACTACATTTACATTGCAGAAATGGCAGAGCCAGCTAAGTATATTCCAATTGAAAAATTAGACAGTACAAATTATACCAAGGGGAAAGAACAACTAAAAGTAATTCTTTCCAGTATTGATTGTTGAGACTTTGTGGATGGGTTCGAAAGGCCTTTCCCCGAAGATGCCAGTTACAAAGTGCAAAAGCGTTACGATCGCCGAAAGGGTTCGGCGTTTATGACGATTGCAATGAACCTATCACCAGACATTTTAAGAATGATTAAAAAGTTCAAAGATCCCAGGAAAGCTTGGGATGAACTTAAATGTGCTTTTGAACCAACCTCCAGAGCAAGGCGATGTGCCTTGTTTTGAGAATTTGGTCTATTACAAACAAAAACTTATGAATCTAATCAATTTTTCATCACGAGAGTTATAGGGCTATCAGAAGACATTCGAAATACAGGATTCGAGATTACTGACAAGCATATTTGTTGCACTATTGTAAGCTATGTTCGAGCCGGTTGTCCAACAACTTTATAAATTGCCGGATGACCAGATCACCGTTGCCAAGATAAAGAGCGAACTGATGGCTGAGGACTCGAGGGTGAAACAAAGACTTGCTATAAATGGTAAAAGTAACAATAACCATGCCTATGTAAGTAAGAGGCTTGGTATTGGTAATACTAATACTAAAAAGAAAAAGGTAAGGAATAGTAACAATAACTGTAATGATAATGCTAATGAAGTTTTGCAGACTGGCAGATCCAAACAGAAACAATATAAAAGTTCTAATAATAATGCTAAATCTAATACGAAAAGAAAAGTTACTTGTTATAAGTGCCAGAAGCAGGGTCATATTGTGAAAGAATGCAGAGCAGCGCAATCAGTGGCCCGCTATACGGAAGAACAAGAAGATAATGAAGAAATTGATTTTAATTCTAATTCTAATGATATTTGTTGTATTTTTGGGGTTTCATGTATCGTCGTATTTATATTCATTTCACCACAATGGACTTTGCCATTGGTAATTCTTGTTGTTTCGCTCATAAAGAGCATTTTGTTTTGTATGTCATGTTTTTAATTTGCATTTGACTATTTCAGATATTGAACTGACCATATATCTGATATAGAATTCTGTCATCAATGAACAAACTAATGAGACATAATATTTAGTATAATCTAATCATTAATTTAAATGGGGTACATTGATCCCTATTAACTATTTCATTGCCGTGCCAACAAACAATGTTTTATTTCAAATAATTACATTTAGAATCATTAGTTAATCAATTTAAAATGAGAAATATTTAAAATCACGTTATCACAATGTGTTAATATGTAGAATGCAAAAATCGATTATTGATAATTGATTATATCGCTTTATATCACTTTTAGCAGGCTCCTCTATGGACGCACGTAATCGGGGGATCTGAACCCCATATAACTGTAGATCTAATCACTAGATATCAATTCCATTAAGGAATTCTTCTTAGTCATAATTGTATCTTTAATTTAGGCTATTGTAGCCTTTTATAGCTTAATTAATAACAATTGTATAGCTATTTCAGTAATTTTGGCGTTGGCTAAGCAATGCAATTATATGTTAATTCTCAAACGATTGAATTAACGACGTTTAATTTTGCGATTAAAGGCTATTTGAGTCAAAAACTCTTGCTTTTGGAGTCTGCAGGGATTTCCTTTGTGTTAGGACGCTATGCATTATATCAGAGTAGCTAACTGATAGAACGCATTACAACCGAATTGCATTTGAAATTCAAAGGAGCAGAACAAAAAACTTCAACAATATTAACGATTGCATTTTGATGACATTTAGCATTTCTAATTTTGCCACAAAAGCTGCTAATATTAGCAGGAACAAATGCCAGTGGATCATCAATAACGGAGCCACAAGCCACTTTTGTAATAACAGGAGCTGGTTTCATAATTTTAGGCTTTATGAGGGAAAAGTGAGTACAACTGGAAAGTGTGACTCCATTGCCATAACTGGGAAAGGAGACATCATGTTTAGAGTCAGTAAACAATTAATCACGCTTACCGAGATGCTGTATACTCCGGATTCCCAAGTTAACCTAATCAGTGGATCATGTATCTATCAGAATGGAATGATCAAATTGATGGCAGCTGGAAAACACATTGTCAAAACAAAAGGTGGTAGAACTTTATTTGAGGCACCACTAATCAATAGTTTTTACATAGTGAAAGGAACTCCAGTACTTCCCAGAAAAGGGGAATAAGTTAGCCTAACATCCGGAGATTTATGACATAGCAGGATGGGGCAACCGGGCCACCAAGCAATTGACAAGATGATTAAGGGTGGAAAAGTAATAGGATTGTCTGATAAACGAGCTGCAGCCACAGTAGAACACTGCAACATCTGCAACAAAACCAAATCAACAAAAACAAAAAGCAGGATGCTGATTCCAGTCAAATCCGCTCAAGTGTTGGATTTGGTGCATGTCGACTGCTGGGGTCCTGCACCGGAGCTGGGGATAAAAGGTGAACAATTTTTGTTAAAAATTGTTGATGATTACAGTAGGAAGGTCAATGGCATCCCGTTGATGAATAAAGGCCAATGTGTAAAGAAGCTGAAGGATTTTGTTGTAAAGGTGGAGCGGCAGACTGGTAAAAAGCTAAAGTATTTTAGATCAGATAACGGAATGGAGTTTTGCTCACGAGAAATGGGGCAATTTCTCCAAAGAGTTGGCATCAAACACAAGAGAATGAACATATATACTCCTAGCCAAAATGGGGTGGCTGAGAGATACAATCGTACTCTAGTGCAGCGATTGAGATCGCTCCTGTTTGAAAGCAAATTGCCATTGAAATTTTAAATGGAGGCAGCTTTAACCTCCACGTATATCTATAATCGCATGGGACATTGGTCAATCAAGTACATACTCCCTTTGAAATCTGGAATGGAAGGAAAATGTTGGTAAAGCATATGAGACGATTTGGGTGTGTCATGTACATCCACAAGCCTGGAAAGCTGAGAAGTAAACTCAAAACAACTTCGGTTCTTGGCTAAATGGTTAACTATGCGTTTAGTACAATAGGTTATCATATCTGGTTCTAGGAACTCAATAAGATAATTGAGAGCAAAGCTGTTGCTTTTAACGAGGACATATGCTATAGTGATGGTAAAACCCTTATTAATCACACCGTTTATGATTTCACAATTCCGGAGGATGATGACGACAATGGCGATGATAACAATGAAGTTGGTAATACGGTGCAACAAACTCCGGTCATTATTGCTGAAGGAGTTGCTAAAACCTAGTGGAGTTAGGATGGCAAGATGTAATCTTCAGGCACTGGACGAACATGACGATTATCCTTTGCGGAGTCGAGACAGAGAACCAGCTGAGGCTAAGGTCCCTAAGAGTAAGGATTTTAATATAGATTTTAGCCACATCCAAAAGAACCAAGGACGAAAGCTGGGAATTTGGGAAGCCAACTCAGAGGACGATGAGGATGCCATGGCAAATTGCACTGGCATCCTAGAATAATGACTAAAAAGAACTGACGTGGAGATTCCAAAAAGCTACAAGCAAGTAATGGAATCTCAATTCTCTAAAAAGTGGAACGAAGCAATGAAAGAGGAGATTGAGCTGATGGAGAAGCGTGATGTCTGGGATGTAGTAGAGCCGAAGTCCCACCACAGGATAATTCCTAATAGCTGGGTATTAGCTGTATAAACTAATCCTAATGGCATCATTTATCATTTGAGAGCTAGAATAGTTGCGGGAGGTCACCGACAGGTTGAGGGTGAAGACTACGACGACGTGTACTCTCCAGTAATTAATTTTTTAATCATTAGATTATGCTTCGCTGCTCTTGTTGGAGAAAGTAATTGGGTTCATCACCAATTAGATAATGCAGGGGCATATCTATACAGTAATTTACATCACAACATTTTAATGAGACCGCCGGTAGTATTTGTGCAATTAGGTAAAGCTCTATCCTTAAAGAAGGCACTATACAAATTGCAAAAAAAGTGGTTTTTGCATCTGAGTGTAGCATTGAAGAACTTAGGTTATAGAAGCATCGATGGAGCTGCATGTTTATACGCTAATTTTTCTAGTATTGTTTTAGCTGTATATGTGGATGATGTGGCAATGTTTGCCAAATCAGATCATTACATTAATGAAGCAATTCGAGATTTTCAGGGAGTATATGATGTCAAAGCCATGGGACCTATAACTGTTTTATTAGGAATCAACTTTTTGCTAAAGGATGGGTACATTGGAATTCATCAGGTGAATAAAATCGAGATGTTGGCCAAGAAGTTTCCAAACATCAAGATGAAGCCCACAACCCTGCCTTTGGTAAAGGAAGCAATGCAGAAGACATTTAAAGGGGAAGCTGTCAATGTCCCATATAAGAACGTCATTGGAGCCCTTCTACACCTGGCGCAGAGAACAAGACCGGATATTTTGCTGGCGGTGGTGTTCTTAGCCCAGTAGGCAGCCAATCCCACCATCCACCATTGGAATCAACTGAAACAACTTTTGAGCTATGTTTATTTTACAAAATTTTATGTATTAACGCTTTACAGGGGTAAATGTGGTAAATAGGATGGTAAATTACAGTTGGTGGCGCACGTAGACGCTTCATGGATTGCATGTCCAACAGACAGTAAATCCATTTCTGGATTTATTGTCAAGTGTGGAAATGGAATCGTATCTTGGCGAAGCGCAAAGCAATCCTGTGTGGCGCAATTGACGATGGAAAGCTAGTATATCGCCCTATCTGAAGTTGCAAAGGAAATGCTATGGCTGAACCAGATAGTTTTTAACTAAGGAATAGTCAATTTTAGTGTTCCGGTAGTATATTGCGACAATAAATCAGCATTTCAATTTTCTAATAATCAGATTGAGAATTGTCAAGCAAAGTACATTAAAGCCAGATATCATTTTCTTTGTGAATGTGTACAAGAAAATGAATTTGAACTGTGCTATGTCAAGAGACTGTCAATCTTGCAGACTTCCTGACAAAAGCATACGTGAAGCCTGCTTTAGATTTAGTTATTTCAAAATTATTTAAATCATTAGTGTAATACGGTACACTGTTTTTGGATATTAGTCAAAATTAAGATTTAATTTGCAATAATTGGCAAAGGGGAATTGTGTAGTATTTTGGTACCAACAATCGTGATATTTAACCTCCATTTTGCTTCAGTTGCCATTTTTCTAGGTTTTATATGTTATTATTTCATTGCATGTATGTGAATTATCATTTACTAATGTGTTTTCTTAGTTACAGGTATTGCAGACCACTTTGCTGTACTAAATATATGTTTAAATCAGATTGAATACAATTTTACTATTTGTATTAATGTTGGATTTTATTTAAATGGATTAATATTAATCCATTTAGTCAATTTACATTGAAATTGTTGTCTAATTGACTAATAATGCAATTCATAGCCTGTATTACTTAGTAACACAATTAAATGACATTAATAAGCCCATTTACAATTAACTTTAATATCAATATGTTGCAATAATAGTTTTCCGCATATTCAATTATCATTATATCGATTCTATATCGATAAGATCGATGCTCTACATGTAAATCCAATTATGGCTATAATCGGCCTATTTAAACACATTGAAATGCTAGTAATAGTTAATATTAATAATTTTTATTTACATATTCAGATTCCTCGTAATTCTCTCATTAAGAAATGCTTTTACACCTTTTATTTAACGTCAAATTTAATTCAAAAGTATTAAGAAACATTAAATTCATAATGTATGGGTGTTAGCTAGCATTAACGGTTACAATTAAATTACAATGACATTTGGTAAACAAAAGAAACTTTTTAATTAATTACTTTTGTCAATTGAATTCAATGCATAATTATTAATCAGTATTCAGTCTACATTTTGGTCATGGACCTTTTGCCTGGTGACGTCATATTTAGGTCACCATGGTCCTGAAAAGATGCGTGTTACCTAGAAAAGGTGATTCGCATAGGTTCTGTATTAGAATCTTAAATTCTAATACGAAATTGGTATTAGAACCTAATTTAATTAAGATCAGCGGATCTTAAATATTGTTTTACGACAATTAGCTTGTGCTAATTGTAATTACAACCGATTGTAATACTCAGGGCCGGCCTTCTATGGGGTGCGGCGGGTGCGCCGCACCCGGGCCTTGCGATAGAGGGGGCCTCCAAAATGACAACAAAAAATTTTTTTTT
>JAAFCF010005931.1:1730042-1744552 GCA_013389785.1 Helicorthomorpha holstii | reverse complement strand
ATTATATTATTAATATAATTATTATATTATTAATATAATTATTATATACGCATACATAATTATTTTAATCGACATATTGCTTACTATTTTAGAAAAATGAAAAATAAACTAGTTAAATAATTAATCATCATCGATAGTGATGACTTCCGGATTGTTGCTGTTAACATGACGAACAGCAAGTGTATAATGCCGACGGTTTTTACCTCTAGAAGCTGATGACCCTCCTGATGAAGAAGATGTAGAGGCACCACTACCATCCACAATGTTGGTGACTAATTTTTGTTCTACCAAATATGGTTTTACACAAGCAACAGGAGGGGCGTTTTTCTTGTTATCGTTAAAAAAATTTTAGATTGACGATTATCATCAAGATTGGTTTTTGGTGCTGCTATTCCATAACCTTTATCATCATCATCATCTGGCAAACTTGCGGTGTTAGCATCCGATAAAATTTCGTTATTATTTGAAGTAGCATCTAAAGGTTGATAGCGAACTGCCTGTGTTGGCTGGGGTTTTAAAGGTGGCAGATTTTCCTCCTCTTCATCATTTTGACCAGCACTGTTGGTAAATATAAACTGCATGACCTGTGCTGTACGTGGTCCGCCTTTATTTTCATTAGGATCCAGCTTAGCAAAAGCTTGGTCAATCAAGGGTATCAGTTGTTTTAATTATACCCAACTTTCTTGGGTAAGGTTTAGACCTGTACACCATCCACTTTGACGAGGCACAACATAACCCATAGCCGTGGCAGAATTGAAAACACGTTCCAGCGCTCTTCATTCTAAGAATTTCTGTTGCTGATAGGTATAGAGTTTTACACCTCGATTATATCCAAACATTTTATAGCCAGCAAATTGACCCTCCATATCACTGACAGATCGATAAAGTTTGTTGGCAGGTGTGGTATGACATCCATTTTCAGCAAATTGTTGAACCAAAATTTGACGCAGGATTGGCATTTATTTTTTTGACTTTTTAAAAAAAAATACTTCTTAAGAGCGAGTTGTTACACTTTTAAACGTTATTAAATAAATGATTATTAAACGTGCAGCCTGCGTGGCTTTTTATTGCTTAAATTTTTGAAGTTAAGTGGGTAACAGGGTGATTTTATTTACTTTAGAAGAAATATTTGATAGATAACTACAACCAAAGTGTAAATTTAAGTTGATTAATTTAAGAGGCGTCAAAAAAAGGTTAAAAGGTTTTATCAATTAACTCCCGCTTCTCCCTCCTGTACCTCCTATATAACACATGTTAAAACTGTAGTAATCTATTAACGTCATGATGAATAACTACTAACCACTTAATTTTTAAAATACATTTTTATTATTGTAATGTTGACGCACAGTGAGTGATATAAAAAAAGTGAAAAAGAAGTAAAGTGTTAAGAGAAGTATGATATTCAAACACGTATTAAATTACTTAGCTATAATATCGTTAACGTTACAATGACATAGTAAAAAAAAATGTTATGTATACTACTTTGATTTATTGCAAAACGAACAGTTTTTAAAGCAAGTACAACTTTGTTTTAATGTTGACAATGTTGTTAATTTAACGTTATGAGGGTCATATTTTTTATATAACATTTTCGTTACCATTTTATCGTTTAAACGTAAATCCGTTGTGTATTAACGATTTAAAATATGTGTAGGAGAAATTTTTTATATCGGTTAATTAAATAAAACAAACAATGAGCCCCACATGTAAAGCTAATAGGACTTTAATATATGCAGATTAATGAAAATATTTTTTTGAAAGTGGTTTTCAAACCATTGTTGCCAATATAAGTGATAAAACGAAGAAAAGTTGCCAAAAAAGTCAAAAGTCTCCCTGCATACGTTCGTTAACATAGAAACAAACCCAATGTTGACCACCTTTATTGTCTTCATCTGTATTTAAAATTATGCTCATTCTCTTAAAAGGTTTATTTACGCACTCTAAATGGTTAGCAGGAAGTATTCCTAAAAAGCAACCTTTACCACCAGTGGTAAATAATATTTTGTTCATACATTTATCCAAAGTAAAATTATCCATATTTTTTTTGTTAAGCCTTAGAGTTGACAATTGTAGAGTTTATTTTACACAGTGGAATTTTGGTTGATTGTAATAAACTGTTTATTGACTTACAGCTTATTTGCCTAATTGGCAATAACATAAAATGGTGGAGATACAGAAATACAGTTGTCGTTATGAAGCAGCCTTGCTTCATCGGTTACATAATTAGTTAGACGTCTGGTCAGACAGCTGATATCTACATCTTGTAGACACGGCGAACGAAACAGAAGTAACACAATTACCTAGGTGTTAATCATGTTAATTGAACACCTATGGCAAGCAATATACAACAATATGTTAATCTAATAGTCAATGCGCTCAAATACAGCTATAAAATACCAACAAATTCCCCCTTCTTTAGAATTTGTGCGCATCTAAACAAAAATTTACAAAAATAATTATGTGATAGCAAATATTCAGTTTATGTAAAGTATTGATGAATAAAAGCCACACAAATGGAATTGCAGAATGGCAGCTTGGTATTTATAATCAGTTGGATCCAAAACTTAGTACTGGAGTTTTGTTAAAAAAAACAATCAGACAGGGAAAAAATAGTTTCAATTTAAATAACTATTTAATAAGCACAACGTTTGGTGGTCAGCTCCTGTCTTGTTACCTGTTACCATCTAACTAACTAAATCAACAAAACAGAAGCCCCTTTTATACAGGCAAAAACAAGTCATGTGATCAATCACTATTACATCATATCAATTACAACATTTCTTCATGGTCATTAAGTGACCATGTTCATGGTCATTAAGTGACCATGTGACATCTGTTCAGGTGTATTTCCCCCATTACCATTAGAATGCCCTTCTGCCTCTGTTGCCTCATCTTCCCTATCACAAGCATCCACAAAATCCCAAAAATTAACTCCTCTGGTTGGTAATTCAGTGTAACTTTTAAGTTCTTCCCATCCCCATATGTTCTCAGCAAAATGAACATGTTTGGTCTCCACAATTTTTCCCTTCTCCTGGCCAGTAGGAATCCAAATGCGGTAACCAATAGTTGAATGGGCATAGCCCACCATAATGCCTCGATCAGCTCTAGGATGTAATTTACTCCCTCTGCCCTGTTTTGGTAAGTGCATATAAGCTAGTGAACCCAAAGTTCTCAAATGGCGGACACTAACTGGGCTATTTAGCCAAACAGAATCTGGTGGTTTGCTATCAATACTACTACAAGGAGTCCTACTATGAGCATGATTTACAGCTTAAGCTAACTCCCCACAAAAATAGTGAGGTAATCCACTTTCAATTAACACACATCGAATTCTCTCTGTTAATGTCCGGTTTAGCCTTTCGGCCACCCCATTCATATCAGGAGATTCAACAGATGTCAATTCATGCTTAATCCCATTCTTAATGCAAAACTGACTGAATTCTTTATTATTGAATTCCACCCCTCTATCAGACCTAAATCTTTTTACTGATTTATTTGTCTGTTTTTCAACAAATGTTTTCCAATTACAAATAGTATCTGTAACTGTATCTTTGGAATGTATAAGCTGTATAAACGTTTTACGAGAATAATCATCTGTAAAAGTAAGCATATACCGCTTATTTCCAATTGCATTTACAGGAAATGGTCCACATAAATCTATACGAACTAATTCCAAAGCATCTTTTGTCTTAATAGTATGTTTAGATCTGGACATTGGCTTGCGTGCACTTTTACCAACAGAAGAAGAATCGCAACAATCTACATTAAAATTCTTAATGTTTTTAAGACCCACTAAAGACTCAGACTTTACTATTTCATTGGTTACAACATTGCTTGGATGAGCAAATCTCCTATGCCATACAACACTTTCACTACTCTTATTTTTAACTAAATTAGTTATCCCCTCACCCAAACTAAGATTATATAACCCCTGTGTATGATTCCCCTTTGCAATGACTCTTTTTTCTTTTTCATTTCCAATAATTACCCCATCCCTAGTAAATTTAACAAAATTCCCTTCATTTCGATTTACAATTTTAGAGATAGATAAAATATTATTTTTACATTCTGGAACAAACAAAGCTTCTTTAACAGTAATCTTTTTCCTATTATTTAACTCTAAATTTACAACTCCCTCCCCCAAAGCATTCATCTTCTTCTTGTTGGCAGTTTGAAGACACAAACTAGTTTTCTGCATTTGTTCAAACAAGTCTCTGTTGTTGCAAATATGATGAGTGGCACCACTATCAAGGACCCACTCCTGACTATCATCTGGTTTCACTGCTGATAGTGGCAACACTTCTGGTTTGGGTGTTGTTTGCACCTTTTTTGCTTTTTTCAGAACTGGATTTGGACATTTGTTTAAGAAATGCCCCTGACCCTCACAACCAAAACACTATTTTCCTCTATCTTTAACTTTGTGTGTTTTGGTCTGGTCATCCCTAGCTGGCTGGCTTTTAATTCCCAGTGAACTTCCACTAGCTTTTGAAGTTGAACTATCATTTTTTGATAATTTTTTTCTCTTTTCTTCTCCCATCAAAGCCTGTCTAACTCTAGGCATGTTGACTTCTTCAACCCTCCATAGGCTGATAGATTGCACCACTAATTGCCAAGACTTAGGCAAACCGCACAATAACATACTACACTTATGCACTTCTGGTAAAGCCACACTACATTCTTCTATCTGTGATATTAATTCTCTGCACTCACTTATATAAGACTGCATATCATCACCCTCCTTATACTTGAACTCAAAGAGTTGCTGCATTAGTTCTGTACATCTACTAATTGTTTTGGGTTTGAAAATGTCTACTAATTTTCTCCAAGCTGCAGTAGAACTAACACTTTCCATAATGTCACTCACATAAGCCTTTCCCACTGACATAGCTATTAAAGCTTTAGCCTTTTTGTCAGCCAAATCCCATTTGGCAAGTTCTCCTTCAGACCCAACACGTGGAACCGCTTGTATAACATACTTCCACAAATCTCTATAGTCTAAAGCACTCTGCATCTTCAGGGACCACTCAGTGTAATTATCAGAACTTAGTTCTGGTATGAACCGGTCAAAACCCTTATCACTTTCCATTCCGGTCAAGCCAAACATGAAAAGCAACAAAGGACTTTTACCTGGTACTCTACCAGACACTAATTCTGTCTCTTACAAGAGTTATCACCCAAAAACACAAATATCTATCACTAAAGTCTCCAAAAAAAAAACTTTCTGAACTTGTTCTAGGAATTGTCCCGTGAGTTCCCGTAAGTGTCCCGTTAAGATCCCATATAGCTCAACACTAACTGTCCCATATGGATCTCATAAAAGTCCCATACAAATGTTCATAAGTTAATAGTAACCAAGACTCGGGATCGAACGGCAGGTTGTCACCGTTAGGTGCCAGTTCGCCCTATACAACCTTAAGTTGGAGTAAAGAACCCATAGGGTTACTTTCCCTCTGATGTTTGGATCCTCCAAGTAACTCTGAATCAGTTCCAGTTGTGATCCAGTTCCTACAGAACTTCCACATTGAATGAATTAGTAATACCAGTGCCCTGGCACACTGGGCCCATAACCCTGATAGCAAATATTCAGTTTATGTAAAGTATTGATGAATAAAAGCCACACAAATGGAATTGCAGAATGGCAGCTTGGTATTTATAATCAGCTGGATCCAAAACTTAGTACTGGAGTTTTGTTAAAAAAACAATCAGACAGGGAAAAAATAGTTTCAATTTAAATAACTATTTAATAAGCACAACGTTTGGTGGTCAGCTCCTGTCTTGTTACCTGTTACCATCTAACTAACTAAATCAACAAAACAGAAGCCCCTTTTATACAGGCAAAAACAAGTCATGTGATCAATCACTATTACATCATATCAATTACAACATTTCTTTATGGTCATTAAGTGACCAACAATTGCATAATTTTACACAATACTAAAAATCAAACTATGTACCTTTATATACAATATAATTAAATTAAACTAAACTTTGACTATTGAAAATAACAACATTATGCGACTTAACATTTAACGGTTTGGTGAAAATATCAGCAACATTCTTTTCTGAAGCTATAAAACTTAGTTTAATTAACTTTTTTTCAATCAATTTAACGAATGTAATGCGAACGAATTTCTATATGCTTACTGCGTCGGTTTTCAATACAATTTTCCGCAAAGTAAATAGCACTTTGGTTATCACAATTTAGAATCACCGTATCGAAGTTTGTTGTTGGTAATAACTCACGACACAAGTTCTGCATCCAGATGATTTCCTTGGCAGTCTCCGACATCGCGAGGTATTCGGCTTCCATCGTAGAAAACGCGATACAACGCTGTTTGATTGATCGCCACAAAATAGGAATATTTCCGAAGAAAGCGATTATAACGGTTGTTGAATGCCGGTCCACAAAGGATGATGCCCAGTTGGCGTCTGAATAAAATTTTAGAGTCCGGTTTCGCGCGGTCAAGTTCAGTTGGTAGTTTTGAGTTCCACTCAGGTATCTCAAAATTCGTTTGACTTGAGTCCACTGTACCTCACTTGGGTTATTACTGAACTGCGCGAGTTTGGTTACGGAGAACAAAATATCAGGTCTGGTGTGTGTAGCTAATTGGCTCAAACACCCAATAGCCTGTCGGTAAATTGTTTGAAGAGTACTGCAACTGGATAGTTCACTTGGTTCCAGTCTCTTGTTAGTCTCCATCGGCGTACTAATGCTTTTGCAATTTCCCATTGCAAATCTCTTCAACACTTGTTGAATATATTTTGTTTGTGACATGGAAATGGAATCCACTGTCTGGCGGATTTGCACTCCTAAGATATATGAAGCACTTCCAAGGTTTTTCAGCGTGAAATGCTTCTCCAACTCGCGTACAATATCCCTTATAGTTTGGTCATCTTTACCAAATATAACGAGGTCAACAACATATACTGCGATGTATGCGCTATTGTTGTATTTATACACACAGTTACATGCTGATAATCTTGTGAGTTTCAGGGTGGTGAGTGTCTCATGTAAACACTCGTACCAGTTTCGTCCACTCTGTTTAAGTCCATAAATTGGTCTCAACAGTCTTACAATGTTTGCGTTTCCATTTTGCAAACGACAATTAGTTGGCACTTTCATGTAGATCTCTTTAGTCAAATTACGGTAGAGATATGCGCACGTGATGTTGATGTGTTGTGACTTCCACTTTAACACAAAGGCAATTGCGAATAATAGTCGCAAAATCACAAAGTTGATTACTGGCGCATAAGTATGAAAATAGTTGGTACCATACTTTTGCGTAAATCCCTGTGCAACTAATCTGGCGCGGTAGCACATTACGTCGCCATTTACGTCGGTTTTCTTCTTGAAAACCCACCTAGATCCCACAGGTTTCATGGTGTCAGGAACTTGTTTTGGAATCATCCAGGTTCCACGGTCGTTGAGAGTGTCTAATTTGTGTGTAATTGCTTTGGACCACTCATCTGAGTCTTCAGCATCTAACACGTCTTCAATCGTTAGCGGTTCACCCAAATCAGTGAGAAGAAGTTCAACTATTTCGCAGACTTCCTCCTCCTCAACATTTGGCGGTTCCTCGGACTGTACAGGTTCTTCCTTTGGTTTCCCCTTACATCCATAAGGATTTGGTACAAGCTAGTAGACAACGCACCATTTTGTGGTGCGTTATCCACTGGTTCTTGTGGTTTGCTTACAACTAATGGAGGTGTTTCAACCTTGGTTTGGTCCAAAGAGTTGAACATGGTCCTTCCGATACCACTGTCCGGCTCGATCTCATCTGCACTTTCGTATTCAGATGCGTCGTCGCTCTGCTGCTCGTTGGTTACATCTTCCAGTGTCACTGTACTTGTTGGTGTTTTACTGGATGTGTGTGCTGGTAAGGTTTCGTTGAAGGTGACGTGTTTTGAGAATATAATCTTCTTACTCTTGAAACTCCAAAGGCGATATTCTCTAGTTCTTCCAGATGCATACCCCAGTAGCATACAGCGCTCTGCTCGGTTTTCCAGCTTACTGTGTCTTTTCTCTTTTGGAATGTGCACGTAGGCGGTACATCCAAATGTTCTGAGGTGTTTAACGCTGGGTTTGGTTGTCGTCCAAAGTTCTTCTGGAACTTGGTTTCCCAATGCTCTGGTGTATGAACGGTTCAGGATATAAACAGCGGTGTGTGCTGCTTCTCCCCAAAAGTGTTTGAGTACATCCATGGCGTTCAATGAAGTTCTCATCAGGTCAAGAATCTTGCGGTTCAGCCTTTCAGCTGCTCCATTCATCTGTGGTGTGAATGCGTTTGTTCGCTGGTGGATGATACCAAGATTCGAGAATAATGTCTCAAGCTCTTTGTTACAGTATTCGAGCTCGTTGTCTGTACGAATACTCTGGAGCTTATGGTTGGCTTGTCGTTCGGTCATCACTAGGAATCGTTTCATGTATTCTACTACTTCACTCTTCTTCTTCAAGAGGTAGAGTAACGTTTTCCTTGTGTAATCGTCAAGGAATGTCAACATGTAGCGATATCCGTTGTGTCCCGTGACTTGTAATGGTCCACACAGGTCAGAGTGAACAAGCTGCAGCAGGTATTTTGCTCTAGTCATGTTCTTGGTTGCCTTGCACGGTTGTTTCGTACTTTTAGCGAGTTTGCAACTCAAACAATCTATCTCGTCTGTCAATTTGACATCTTCCATTCCGCAGACTAGTTTCTTCTCTGCAGTCCACTTAATGTACTGGTGGTTTACGTGCGAGAAACGTTGATGCCATAAGGCGCTTAGAGGAATGGTTTTAGGACTTTCAACTCCCATCAGCTCTGGCTTGAGCTGTTTTCTATCCAAAATGTATAATCCATTGATACGATTTGCGATTGCAAAGAGTTTGTTCTTCTTATTGAAGATACGGCATTGTCCATTGGAGAAAGTTATCTGGTTCCTCAATCGTTCAATCGTTGAAACGGACAATAGGTTTCGTTGAAGATTTGGGATGTAATAAACGTTAGTCAAGTTGACCTCCGTAGTAACTTCTTTCCCAGATCTTTTACAAGTAGTCATAATGTCAATTGAGCCTCTGCCTGCAATCTTTAGTTTGCTGTTTGCGTCGGCAGTCAAAACATCATTAATCTGGACTTTGGTAATGTCATTGAACTAGGACTTAACGTAGCTAACATGGTTAGTACAACCACTGTTAAGTATCCAGCGGTCATCGTTTCCACTCTCGGTGTTTAGCAAGAGAGTTTCTCTCGGATGATTGGATTTGGTGTTATGCAGTTGCTGTTTCTTGCTTCTGCAATCCTTGGCCATGTGTCTATGTTTTCTGCAGTTGTAGCAGTTGAAGTCAAATCGTTTAGTGGATTTAACAGCGGATTTTGGCGTTTGCTGTTTGCCACGAAATGCGTATAGTTCTTCTGCTGGTTGTTCAGAACTTTCCGAACTTTCTTCAACTTCATCAGTTCTGAGCTTGCGGCGTTCGTATTCTATCGTCAATAGGTCAGCTATGCTGGTCGATGTTAGACGGATGTCATTAAGACCAATAAACTGTGCGACGATATAATCGTACGAATCAGGTAGACCTGATAGCATGGAAAAAGCGATTTCCTTGTCTGGACTTTTATTTCCAGCAGCTCCCATCTGGTCAGCGCAAATAGTAATTTGATTTAAGTAGTCGGTAATGGGTTCATTGTCTTTCAGCTTGATTGCAACAAATTGCTTTCGCAGCTGTAGAACGCGAACGACTGATTTAGGTTCGAAGTGATCTTCTAACGCTGTCCAGGCCTCATGAGCTGTACTAGATTTTCAAGTAATTTCTTGCTGTGCTGGATTGATGTGTAAAACAATCGTAGTTAAAGCACGTCGCTTACGCTGGCGAAATTCTCGTAGTATTTTCTCATTGGTGGTAACAGGTTCAATCTCGGCGTTTTCTACGAAGCCCCATAAATCTCGGTCTTCTAGAATCATTTGGAGATTATATTTCCAACTCCTGTAGTTCTTGCCGTTAAATGTCTCTAGGCTAGTAATGATACTGTTATTACTGCTGCCTGCTGTTGCCATCTTTTTTTGTAGTTAATATGTATAAGAATTTAGGAATTGTCTTTGACTCAGCAAAATTCCGATTATTCAAATTTGTAATGGACTTTAAATTTGAAAACTGAAAATTGAGAGTTGTAGCTGTTGTCCATATTCTTATCAAGAGAAATGTAGGCGTTGTTGTAATATCAGCAAAATAAAATTGGAAACGTAGTAGAGAAAATTTACAAAATGAAATTTCAGTTTTGGTTGTGAAATTCAGATTGAAAAATCTCAGCAGATTGGCTTGTAGTAGTTGAATTGAATTTACATTGTAAAAGGTTCAAAATTATTGCAGCCAATTTGTCTAATCTTTAGACAAAATCAAATTCAGAATTTGCAGATTTGTAATGGCGATTTTATTTTCAAAATGTCTGGCAGACGTCTTGCTGTCATGTTGTTCAAAGTTCTCTCCCTTCTCCCCAGCCAATATTTGTCAACCATATATGACGTAGACTTTGTAGCTCTGCTACCAATTGTAGAGTTTATTTTACGCAGTGGAATTATGGTTGATTGTAATGAACTGTTTATTGACTTACAGTTTATTTGCCTAATTGGCAATAACATAAAATGGTGGAAATACAGAAATACAGTTGTCGTTATGAAGCAGCCTTGCTTCATCGGTTACATAATTGGTTAGACGTCTGGCCAGACAGCTGATATCTACATCTTGTAGACACGGCGAACAAAACAGAAGTAACACAATTACCTAGGTGTTAATCATGTTAATTGAACACCTATGGCAAGCAATATACGACAATATATTAATCTAATAGTCAACGCGCTCAAATACAGCTATGATCAGGCTAACCTGATGATTACGATTAATGTACATTTTTTTACTAAACACGCTGTAATATATCATTTGCATATTTTCAGCTAATTTAACGATAAATTGTCTGTTTAATTTTAAAACACCGGATTGATTGGGCTGTGTCAAATTGCTACCGGCATTATTATTCGTAAAATCAAACACTATTACAGTATATCCTTTTGCATAATAATGGGAGCCGGTGTTGAAGCGGTACCGGCATCTACATTATTTAAAATTGACATGTATTCTTCTATAAAATCATCATTGGCAAAGTCAAAGTTTTTAATTCCGCATTGCGTTATTCTGCTGTCTACAGTTGCCGTCAGATCTTTCAAACTACAATGATGAAAATTATAAGGGTTTTTGTCAGGAGTACCATTTAAAGCTTCATGGGTTACAAAGGCACAGACAAAACTGTACGAAACTTTACCGTTAAAAGGGTTTTTGAGTTAAAAGGGTCGTTGAGTTAAAAAGACAAAGAATCCTTGGCGATAGAATGTGATCCCACACGAATGTCAGGAAACGCAAAGGAAAATTATCCTAATGGCATTGGGCGTTCCAGCAGTTTAGCATATTGATATAAAATTAAATTATTTGGTTTGTATTTGTTATATAGCAGCACAATGCCATCAATCTTAAATTAATAACCTCCTTTGGCCGGATTGTAATTTAAATAAAATTCAAGTTAACTACGTGTTAAGACATGTTTGAATATGATTGGGCATTAATTTTCTGAAGCGTGATAGATACAAATGTAATGGAACAACCATGTTATAATTTTTTGATAAAGCTATATTGGCGTTTAAATTTTTTGTACCTGTTGTACAACTGTCAGCGTTTTGGTGGACCAAACGTCGTTAATCCCATTTGCATCGGGTATAAAACCCTGCAAAAGTCCATTACTTTTTATTAACTCATCATCAAATTTTAACAAATTTTCTAAGTAACATTTATAAGGATATAGGTTACTGGCTGTTGTAATTAAGCACCCGTTAATACATATCGATTTGACTAAACAAACAAGATCCAAAATTATTAGTAGGGGTTATTTCCAAGTCATTTTCATTTCCTTTTTATACACGTCCCTTAATTCTTCAACAGGGTTCAATAAAATCCAAGAAGAAATCTAAATCTGCTGGAATTAAAAAATCAATGGTAGGAGAATTGTTTGGCGGGGTTTGAGGTAATAATTCCACCTCCAAACGCTCCTGAATTTCTTGATATTCCACATTACCTTTTTCATCATCGAATAGGTCTAGTCTATCATCATAAATTACGTCGATTTCTTTTGATTTTTTAGTACTATTTTCATTGTTGTCATTACCTTTTCCTTTAGGCATGATAAAAATAACAATAATAAAATTTTTTTTTTAAAAAAAGGTCTTACGCGCACTACGTCTGATAGGACTAAAGATATCTCGTTTTATGGATGTTTTTTTCATATTTTTATGGCTTTTTATAGAATTTTTTAACTGTACCATATCTGCCACGTCTACTACGAGGTTTAGAACGTAAATGTGATACCGCAGAAGACCCATACTTCTAATCTACCCATTTCCTTTCTAATGTTTGATGACATAATCTTTTCTTTTTTACTAACACCATGTTAATAACAAAAAGGCCAAGCCTTTAATTGATCATCTACCTAGGCTTTATCAAACACTATCTGATAAGTTTTATCACAAGTATGACTTTTTAAATCGCCGGTATATTTGCATCTTTTAATGTTAAATTGTTTCACCTTTATCTTTTCACAAACCTTTTTCTCTTTACTTATCATTTTTTGACATACCATGCTTTTAATAACTTGATAATTTATATCTGCATTTGTGCTAAAATTCATATTTATTCATCTTACCTTCCACGATTCTTCCCCATTACTCAATTTATACCCGTAATGTTTTGGACCACGACACACAAATTCCGTAATATAAACTTCCTTTTTGTTTTTACTACAACCTGCTGTAAACAGATATTTATTTTTTTTCCTCATCTTTACTACAACATGTAGACAGGGGGTATTTACTACCAATTTCATCAGTTAATTGTCCCAAATTTTCGCCAATCATCGTTTCAAAGGATCTTCCATTCCACGTGGTACTATGTATATTAAACTATCTGCATCCATATAAAGCGAATTTTTGCCTACTATATCCAATAAAAGTTGTAACCTTAATCTAGCACAAGCTGTTGTATAACTATACTAGGCAGCTATCACTAAATTAGTCTTTGCAGAAATCCCTTTCACTTCCACCAAGGGTTTATATGTCACCAACATGTTATTTTTGATGACTAATTTTGCATCAGTAATCACTTTATCATCGCTATTTAAAAAATCAACAAGTGTCATATAATTGTCCACCACCACCATAACAGGTAAATCTTCACGTTGAGCAAATTTTCCCCATAAAGAATTAAGACAAAATTTGGCAATAGCCCTCTTTCTCACATTTTTTTCAACTTTTTCCAACTTAATACCTTCTACCTGTTCGTAATTTTTTATATAATTTAATTTATCTGCTTCACACTGAACCCAAGAAGGCCATCCCAAAGATTCTTGCTTAATCTCAAGTAAGGCATCCACGTATTTAGCAAAAAAACCTTTCATCCATTTTTTGTAATGCCAAATTTCGTATACTTTTATCACCTGATAACCACGTTTGACAGCCTCATCTACTTCCATTGTGGTCTAAGTACCGCTTATAGCCCTTGAAAAATGCGGATGGTTACATTTGCCGTCTTGTGGGTTGTGTAAACAACAAGCGCGACATAAAGGAAACATTAATTTATTTTTACATTGAAATGGCAGCACAGGATGATATAATTTAAGCGGAGGAACTACCACACACTTTACCATGCCAAAATATTTACCCCCACCTTCATAATTAGTTGGATGTAAAATTTGAGGATGTCCTAAAGACATGATGTCATATTTATTAACTGTCGGATATAAACTGACATAGTCGACGTACATAATGTTTTCCCCTATTTTTGCCTTGTAATATAACCGTGCAGGCGCCGTACATCTCCCATAAAAACCTTGCCTCAGAATTAGGGGTCCCATCAAATCGTAAATATTATTGATAAAAACTGTTGCATAATCAAGTCTGTATTAATTTTACCCTCTAATTCACACTCCAACTTCACAATTATCTCTTTAATTTAAATTATTTTCTTCAAATCTCGCAAACGTTGTATTTTTTTATTGTATAAGTCACGTATGGAAATATTGTTTACTCTATTAAAACTATGTGGTTTATAACAACTTGGACAGCCATGAAAATAATATCCAATAAATTCATATGAACAACTATGCACCTCATCCCATCCATCCACATACAAATTCCCAAAATGTTTTTCATCACTATTTAAAGTGTGACATAAACTGACTCCTTTTGATTGAGCTATCCATTCCAGCCACTTAATACTCTTTTCACTGTAACATTTTTTAGACGGATAATAACCCACTGGAGGTATTATACCGATACTATTTAAAGGCATAAAATGAGCAAAATATACTTTTTGACAGTATGAAGGCAACGTTACAGCATGTAAAAAAGGATCCATATTAAACATTTCGCGTGTCATACATCTAAATTCATTGCACGCCTGTCGTAAAATGACAACATCAGACTGGCAATATTCGCGC
>JAAFCF010005931.1:1696288-1729942 GCA_013389785.1 Helicorthomorpha holstii | reverse complement strand
GTTGATGAATATTATCACTCTCTTTCACTAAACATTCATAATCAAAATACCACACATGCCCTGCAGGTGGTCGAGGTACACCACATTTATTTCTTTTCATAGGATCATATTTCTGAATAAAACATTGGTGGTTAAACTCCTGATTTGTTTTACAGTATCTACAATATTTAGTAAAGCATATATGCTTTGGTTGTTTATGTTGATAACACACACTGCAATATCGTAAATTTTGACAAGTCTCATTATCCAGATGTTTTGTAAAACATTGAGGTACATAAAAATATCTCAAACAACAACTACATTGTTCTGTAGGCCACTGCAATGACATCTTAAATTCTTTACATTCGGTGCTGTTACAAGCAAAACAATTACGCATACACCTATGATGACCGGTAACACCTTTTAAACAAAATACAGAACGTTCGAGCACCATATAATGGAGATATATTAACTATACAATCATAATGTCCATCATCTAACAATAGCCACAGCCTAAATTTTATTTTTTTTGATTTTCCTTATCGTAAGGATTTAAAGTTGTAAACATCACCCTTAAATCACCCTCTAATTCTATAACATGTATTTGATACTCTTCGCTTAAATATTTGGCAAATTTTGTAATTTCTTCTATTCCACAAGGTTTGTTTGACACTACATGGGCCCCCGTTACAAAGCTCCTTGGCACATTTAGTTTGATAATTCTTATTTTGATTGATTTTTTTAAATACCATATACTTTTGTTTACGCATTTCACCATTGGCTTCTCCATAATGGTCATTTCTAATTCCAACTACTATAGCCCTTGCACAAAACATCAAATCCTCAGAAATGTTAATAAAAACAACAAATTTTTTATAACTTTTATCCTTAACCCATGTTCTCACATTTTTTATATATCTTTTCTTCACAGAAGTACCTGTTAGCTCTATTTTGCGTTCAAGTGTTAAATTTACGCACCCAGGTTTGCCACTTTTTACCTGGTTTAATGTTTATATAATTGTTGTAAATGCATAAAGGACTTCCCGCTAGTAACTGTGTTTCACGCACGAAACACTTGCTCTGATCGGCTGAGCGTCTTGCCACTCAACGTTTGTGAATGGGTGAAGTAATTTAACTTTGTTTATTTTGTCTTTTAAAGTACCTATGTAAACCTGTGTATAGACGTGAGAGTTGCCTAGCTTACAGGGAATACAATCCCATGTTAATGTATGTTGTAATTAAGATTATTCCCTATTAGCAAGGGCCATGATGTCTGTAAAAGTTAAGTTTATCCCCAATAGATGTGTGGAGATGTGTGTAGTTACCATTGAGCATGCCGCCGTGGTTTACTCAACTCCAGCCAAGCATTTTGGCTTAGATTCTTAGTGTAGCTTGGTCAGGTGCCATTTTGCTATTTATAGAGAGTCACCATCACTCCTAGTCTTGAGTTTTAGCATGTGATTTAGATTTGCTTTGAATAAATATATGCACAGTTATTGACATATTTCTTTGTTTGCTGTTATTCATTTCGCATTTCTCACAGTTTCTGTTTCAGAACCAGCGAAGCTCAAGCACAACGCACCTAGGCCCTGTCCAGGGTGCCGGCCTTTGTGTGGAGACTTTGGCAAGGGTTTGTGGTTTTACCACAATCATACCAGCCAAGAGCAAAACAGTCCTTGTCAGGACTAATCCCCGTTAGGGAGGCACTACCATTTGCCTGGCATCTTCCCTATGAACCATACTGACTTGTAGGAATTCCAGTGTGGAAGAGCCATATGCTGTGAGACCCTTAATTGGGCAAAGAAAGGGAACTGCAGGGGCCAGTTACCCATGGTGTACCTAGTCTAAATCAGTTACTGATTGAGTATCCTTGATCTGGTTTGTTAGAGCTGTTGGCCACCTTCCTGAATACAGGTGCGGTCATCCCAACAGTTCGCCAGTAGAGTTCACTTTAAGGCTGTGTCAGCTAATCGTCACCAGATTGCAGGAGTTGTAATAAAAACTCTCCTAAGCCTAAATAAGTCCGGTTAGTTATAGGCCTATCCAGCCACTAAGCCTGACTATAAACTATTCAGTCCTATACTGTGGTAAGGTAATTAGGTGTCACTGTTCAGTGTCAGCAACCACTAGACCTGTCTAGCCCATGTGCCTGATACAGTTCATACATCTTTCAGTCATAAATAGCTCAAACACCAATAACCACCAAACCTTGTAGAGGTTGTGTGCATGGTTAGAGCTGACAAGAGGTATTCTTGGTAAAGTGTATTGCCTGTATTGTTATTAAAGTCTCACAGGTGTCCACCATTAAGGGTGTGGCCAGAGTTGGTCCTCATATGTTGTAACATAGCAGTGGCTGAAGTTCTTTGCTGGTGTAATTCATAGAATTAACGATAGCAGAGTTTAGTTCCTCAGTTTTTCGAACTAACAGTACCGACATTTGGCGCCCCTCCCAGTGGGGGCATACGTGTTTTCATAAGCAATAAACGTAACTTTCCATTTGTCAAATTAAATTTATCATTAAAATTTTGAATATTGACTATTGTATCCAACGACAATTTTCCCGTCAACTGTTCACGATTTATAAACACGATATTTACGAGATTTTTAACTCAGCACTCTGTAAACAAAAACGCATACATACATCTGGATATTTTACTTTCATTTTCTTGTTTTCTTTTATAGCAGCAAATTTATCAATTAAACGATTGAAAATAGCTTCTATTTTTTGGTTAAACTTTTCAGGTAAAACTTTTCCAAATTTTGAAATATAACTTCCCCATTCATCTCATCGGTTTTAAAATTTTTGTTTGTTTTATTCTCATAATTAATATTCTTAAAATGTTAATAACTAGCTGCTGTTGATGTCACCGCCATATTCTCACCTTCAGTGACAATGCCAAGGCCATGATAATTATGAGTGGAAGGTTTTTTGTGAGTCACCGTTGCCTCATTCTCCTCACTTATTTCGTCATACATCTTTTTAATTGCGCAAGTATGTATACTAATGACGCAATTAATTATTTTGTAAGTAATATACAGTTTTTATTTAACGTCAAAAAATAATTAAAACTTTTTTTTATTTAAACTTACACAAATTTTAATACTTTATGTTCTGTAATACGAGGGTTATTTAAAAAGTAAGTTCCGTTTTATTATAAAAAGTAATTTACGCAATTCAAAACCTTTTCATTAACAGCATTAGATAGATTGAAGTCTTCTGAAGATTTGTATATAACCTACATGCAAATTGACGCATTTTTGGTGACACAGGACCATTTTTCGTAACCCTCTGCACAGCTTTTTGCCTCCGCAGATTTGAACCAGTTAAATTTAAATGTTAGCGAGCTTCAAATCAATTTAAAGCATTTTGGTTGATTTCTGGGAACATGAGTCAAAAATTACAGTTGATGTATACTGTGAAAATCACAATAAACTGAGACCTGTGGTCCAAAATGGACGTCGCCATCCCACATAATCTTCCTCACGGCAATGTGTGTCCGCATGCTGCAGCATGAATCAAAAATAAGACTTGGAGGCAAAAACATTTGCAAAGGGTCACGGAAAATAGTCCTGTGTCACCAATAATGCGTCAATTTGCATGTATTTTATATGCAAATGTTCAGGAGACGTCAATCTATTGAATGCAGTTAACGAAAATGTTTTTCATTGCGTAAATTATTTTGTATAATAAAACGGAACTTACTTTTTGAATAAACCTCGTATATTCTTTTCCATTACTATAGCGATTCAATGTTTTGCCAACTACTTCAAAATTTAAACCTGAAGTAGGAGGTTTTGTCGGAACAACCTCTAAAGCTGTTTGTGATACTACATATGCGGTACACTCTAAAGAATTGCCCATAGGAGTAAACGCTTGTAATGGACGTATTGGCGATAAATTATGTGGTGGTGATATTGATGATGATGATGATGATGACATATAACTAGTAGAAGGTTGGTGGTGTTCTTGCTGTTGTTGCTCTTGTTCCTGCTGGTTTTGATGATAATGGTGATGATGATAATGGCTATAATATTGTTGTCATTGTTGTTATTGTCTAAATTGGCGATCCAATTTTTTTAGTAAAATCCTACAAAAAATATAATAAAATTGTGGTTTCCTTTGAAAATTATGGCCTGAATGTTTGCCAAGTTATGAGGATCCAAAAAAAGACTTTGTTTTTTTCTTTTAAGTTACTATTTATTTTTTACTTTTTTAAACTGGACCAACTTGTCCAAAAACAATATTTTAGGAGTTACAAAAAATGTCACCAGCAGACTGGCTGACTCAAAACAGACTGACTGAATCAATGAAAAATACCCCCTTTATATATCCACATTTTGGGGGGGTGAGCATACAAAATTATTTCACTCAACAAGTATTGCACAATCAATTAATAACAAGGTTCATTTTAAATTAAACATTTCTAATCAATTACACAATCATTAAATGAACCTTAACCAACATAAATAATTAAATACCATTTTCTTTTTAAATGCTGACTAAAATACAACAAAAATAATAAAAAATATATACATAATTTAAAAACAAAAAACACTTACCATATCCGTTGAGTATAAGGGTCTAGCAACAAGCTCCTTTGATACTATTTTTTAGTAAAAATTACAAACATTAATTCTTTTTTATTTATAGAGGGGATAAAAAATACTTACAAAGTTCACAAGCCAAGGCAAGATATTCTATACCATTAGAAACAGGCACTGATGATGACGATGATGCTGCTGGTAATACCACAAACGAACTACCTTCCCTCTCTACGCCATAATGTGTTCGATCGTATAACGACGGGTTAATTTGCGCCGTCTAGATATTTTGTAAGTAAAAAATTATTTTAAAAATTAGCTTTTATTTTGGTGGTAGAATTCAAAAGATAAAAAAAGTAACTTACGCTTAAATTTGACAATATTTGACTTCCAATACGACTTCAACTCAACTTGTTCAAATCGATTACGCAACTGTTAACGTAGAAACAGCCACACCAAATAAGTAAACAATTTAAATTATAAAAAATTATTATTAATAATGATAATATTTTACAGTTTTTTAATAGATTACCCACCACCAAGCAATCCTCGCGATATTTACCAGCTTCTATCAAATCTCACCAACTACTTCAATCGCCAAAATCCTGTTCAAAAAATGCTTATGTTAATGAAAAAGAATTAACAGAAAAATTATTAATGGCCGCTAGCAAAAGTTATACTTATCCGCAATTTTTCAATAGTTGTCGTATATTTATTTATAACTGCAATTGTCGTGAAAAAAATGATTATTTGCGAGTGTACAGTGGGTTACATCCTCCCATTACGTCCACACCCCCTCTTAAGATATTTTATTACTTTCTTCAATATGGAAGCCAATTTAAGTCAAAATTACTAAGTGACTTAAACACACACTTTGCAGTACTTTGTACACTTTGCATTACTTTGTACACTTTTCATTACTTTGTACACTTTTCATTACTTTGTACACTTTTCATTACTTTGTACACTTTACATTCCCTTTGCAGTACTTTGTACACTTTGCATTACTTTGTACGCTTTGCATTACTTTGTACACTTTGCATTTACTTTGTACACTTTGCATTTACTTTGTACACTTTGCATTTACTTTGTACACTTTGCATTTACTTTGTACACTTTGCAGTACTTTGCATTACTTTGTACACTTTGCATTACTTTGTACACTTTGCATTTACTTTGTACACTTTGTACACTTTGCAGTACTTTGCATTAATTTGTACACTTTGCGTTACTTTGTACACTTTGCATTACTTTATACACTTTGCATTTACTTTGTACCCTTTGCATTACTTTGTACTCTTTGCAGTACTTTGCATTACTTTGTACACTTTGCAGTACTTTGTACACTTTGCAGTTCTTTGCATTACTTTGTACACTTTGCATTATTTTTTATGGTAGACATTTTAGCATTAAAAAATGCTTTTGTTTTGAATTGGACTGGCTATTTTTTATAATTTTTTTGACTTTTAATTTAAAAGGTATTTTCCCCCTTAGATCAAAATTGTGTTTGTTTTTAGTTAGTTTCCCTTGTGTTGTTTAACAATAAACATCTGAAATTGTAATGCATCTTTAAACACAAATTTTATTTTAGCAGTGTTATGCATTTTAGTTTAATAACATAATAACTCACATTTACATGACTTAATTTTTAGTTTAACCCAGCATCAAAACTATGATTAACATATCACAATTCCTAGCTCATTCCAGCACTTTAATTCTCAGATTAATACAACGTTATAACTTTCAGATTAACATGCCAGTAAAAAGTTTAAAGTATTTAGTTTAAAATATCAGAACACTCTAATTATATGTTCCCCAAACCAAAATTACAACTAAATCCTAACATAAATTTGTCTTTAAGTCCTTGAATATCACTGCCAAATGTAGGAATAGTGATTGAAGGCTCACAAGTGGATAATTGTGGCAACCTGGTTTATTCAGTAAAATAAACTTTAATTTTCTTGCAATAATGGTTAATCTGTTAACTTGGTTAATAATGGTTAATAATGGTCAATCTGTTATAAACTGCAATAAGTTTTCCAATAAACCTAAAACAAATACATTAGAAAAATTACAAACTTTTACAAACGATGTTTTACCTTCAGAATGCAACTGCTGCAATACTTCCAAAATTGAAAAAAAGTTTCTTCTTCTTGCAATTGTAATCGATTTTGTTCATGAAACTCGGGTTCCAATGAAGCCTGTATTCAATTCACATCCACAACTAGTTTAGCATCTCTCATCAGATATCCTTTAAGGAAAGAATGTTCCTGAAGTAACTATATAATACATGATAATTCAGTCAAATAGAATTAAAAACTATAATAGTTTTATATAATAATTACTTATTGCATAAAAACCATAAGCATGTAGACTTTTTTAAAAGATTCTAATACAGCAACATTGTGTTACTAAAATTTTAATAGCAGCTTTTTTAACGGCCAAATGTATGTCTTTTGTATCTAGCCCTAGGTTCTCTAAAAAGGCAATATTATTGCCTTGAAGACACTAAAAAAGACATTAATAACAAAAAAACTTTCATTTATATTTAATTACTTTATTTAGTTCCGCTTTAGTGCTTTCATCAACATCAGCCATCAAATCTTCTAGAGACAAATTCTGAACACCATTAATTCCTTTTAATAAATAAACAACTTGAGTAGTGCAAATACTGTTAAATCGAATTCGAGATAAAACTGCTGCAGATGCTATAACAAAAATATAGATTTATTAAAATGTTGAATAGCATTAATTAATAAATAGAAATACCTATTATCTTTCCAGCTGCTTCAAACTCCATATCAGAAAATGGATCATCCTTCATTTTCATTATCCCATCAGTAAGTAACTTGTATTCAATTTCACTTAAACAGTTTGTAAAAAATTCTTGTTTAACACCTCCATTATCCACAGCAGAGTCATTTACAAATTTTATCTAATGATATAACAATACAATTAAAATATAAACAATACACATCAAAGTATACAATTTTTATTAATGTATAAACTTACATTCAACCGCTGATCAGTTAGTGAAAGATGTTTAAACCTTTTAATACTATCACCATAAATTTGAGTATGCCTTACAAAAACTGTTACTGGATTAATAAAACTGGCATCAATGTCAATTATGTTAGATATGCCACTTAATAAATTATCTGCTTGTTTGTAATCTTTACTAAAAGTAAAAAATAAATATTATAACAAACTCTTTAATAAATTATTAAAATAACTTGCATGTTAAATGGTTGAAATATTTCCACCTCTTCATCAGTAACTGAATGCAAATCAACATCATCTAATGTTTCATTTAAAATGTCATTAATTGTTGCAACATGAGGGACTGTAGAATTAGCAGATGTGGAAGCACACATTTTATCAATAGTTGCATTTATCACTGTAGATGCTATTTTTTTCTATAAACAAATTTAACTAAAACATTTCACATTGATTAATTATGTATGTTTAAATTACCTTCACATAAATATTACAATTGTTAATGATATCTTTCACAGCAATTTCCTCAAGATCGCGACTTCTATGTCCTTTATAAATTGCAAAATTACAAGTTCTTGTTTTAACACTAGAAAGACGGAAGCAGTCAAAATGACCGCAAATGATTTTCAAAAATTGATAACTTTTTGTTTTCAAACATTTTTGTATGAAATTTCTTGACTTTTCCTAAATTTTAACAGTTATCAATTTAAAAAAAAATTATAAAAAATTTTCAATAGTTTTTTAGTTATTTACACAACTACCAATAAAGACGCATAGCGGTCAAAATGATTTCTATACATTTCCTATGTAAATCAATTGAAAATACATGTTGGTGAGTTAAGGCTCATGTTTCATGACATCCAGGCATGATTGAGAAAGAAAACTAACTAGTCAAACAGTTTATTTATGTTTATTTTTACATTTACAAAGAAAATATTAATAACTTATAATGGGATTTTAGTTGATTTGTGAAATTTGGCTGAAATTGAATCTGAAGGATCAGGTGATGATCTTTCAGTTTGTGTTGTTTATATTCAAGAACAAAATGAGAAACAACATACTAATCAAAAAATTAAATAGTTGTACCATAGTCTACACTAAGCAAATAATTGTTTTTATGTTGCACCTAATCCAAGACACCTGGAACCACCCCTAGAGGCCAATATACATTTTTAGTGGTTAGACTTATTTATGTTGGTTGCCAAAACCCAGTAAACAACAAAAAAGTTTTAATTATAATGTTTCTATTTTTTTAGTATAAAAATGTAATGTAATGTTGTAAAATCTAATGTAGTATGCTAAAAAGTACTAAGTAAATATAATTTATCAATTTCTCATATTTTGTCAGCCAAATAGGGCTCTGAAATAACTGATAATTATAAAAAATAATAAATTGTTTTATAAATATCAAAGATGTAAAGTAGTATATTTGTGCAGTTGTTCCTAAACTCTTCTGAATTTTTTGCTACAACTTTTTGAAGAGCTTAGGAAAATGAATTTCAACTTCATAACATTCAACTAATAGGCTAAATTAAAAGAAAAATCTTCACAGATAAAAAAAAACAAATGAAAAATCGCGAAATTAAAACTATACAAATATATTAAACTTGTGAAAAATAACTCATAATAAGTGTACAAAAAAATATATAAGGTGGTTTTTTAGTTATAATTAAGTAAAATGCTATTAAATGTAAATATTTAGATATAAATATGGTGTGTTTTAAATTTTCCTATAGATATTCAATGAGCGGTCATTTTGACCGCTGTTCGTCTTTGTATGTATTTTGTTTTTCTTATCTTTCTAGTGTTAAACGTAGTTTGCAATCTTTCAAAATGTATCTTTTCATCTTCAGATTCAGTTACAATAATTTTTTCAGTTTTCACTAAAAATATAACAATTTAAATAGTAAATTAACACTACTAAATAATTTAATAATATACATTGGAATTTTGGAGCTGGTATTTTATTGGTAGATCCATAAACCAAAACAAATTTACGCTGTATTGTTCTTGCTGGAACCTGTGTTTTTCTTTTCAGTTTTTTATGACATGCTTGAACTGCACTGTCACTAGAATCACTGTCTGAAACACTTGAAGTTTACTGAGCTGCACTATCATTGAAAACAATCTAAAACAGTTCTCTACTTTTATAAGCCTTTTTCTTAGATTTCAATATTTTACAACATGCTAGAATTTTTTGGGAAAGATTACCAATTGTAAGGTCATCTGAATCACTATCTGAAACAGTATCTGAAATTAAATTTTCAGATACTACAGCATATTTCAATTAATCATGTATACAAATTAAAAATCTTTTAATTCTTTTTCAATGTCATTTTCTAAAACTTTATCATCCAAGTTTGATTGTAAAGAATTCAGCTTTCCAAATCGAGTGAAAGCTTTCATTACACTCTGTGACACCCTCTCTGCCAATAACTTAGCAACTTCCGAAAAAAACTTATAATTAGCATTAGTTAAAATTATCAGCAATTAAAACTTTTACTATTGTTTTTAAGTCTTTCTTTGAACTCATCTTCAAACAATTAAAAATAAACGTTTAGTTCAAATAAAAAAAAATATTGCAGTTGGAAAACCAATTGTTATAATAAATGTTAGAATCTTTCCACCATAGCAGTACTGTAGTTAAATAAAGTACCAAGGTATAAAAAAATTTAAATTAAAAGATTTCAACTACTGTTAAAATATCACTGAATACTGTAATGTTTAAATCATTTAACTGTTTAATAATGTTCATAATGTTTTACTAAAAGTGCATCAATAACCAAAAATTACAATCCAAAAGTTAAGTAGCATCAATAGAATTCTTGATTGTCATTCACTGTTAAAATGCGCAAATTATACACACAAATCTCCAGAAAATACAATGAGAAATAAAATGGCACTCAAATACCGTAATTCAGAACCTTAGTCCACTTTTAAAAAATTTTAAACAAAATTTATGTTTACAAGTTAATTCATTTATGTTCTAAATACAATAATTAACGAGTAATTTTATGCTGGAAATTAATTCCCATAACTCCAATAACATTATTCAACTTACATTTACAGTTAATGTTTTACTACCGTTGCAGTGTCAGGAAAAACCTCTGAGAAAATGACAAATTTTAAAAATTCACGCTATTTTCAAAATTCACGCTACTTTCAAAATTCACACCCGTCTCCTACATCCGCTAATGTTAACGGTTTTATAGCCTTTAAGACATGTCTTAAGAGCGGAAAATTGTTATACTTTGTGTTGTGATTTACATTTACAAATTTGGACTAAAATTATCAATTAAATGTATGAAACATAGCAAAAATGCTTTAAAGTGAAATTGCCCTACAAGACAATAAAAAATAAAATAGCAATTCAATCATTTACAACCGTAAGCCACTTTCAAAAAATTTAAAACGAAATTTATGTTTACAAGTTAATTCATTTATGTTCTAATTACAATAATTAACGAGTAAATTTATGATGGAAATTAATTCCCATAACTCAAATAACATTATTCAACTTACATTTACAGTAAATGTTTGGCTACCATTTTAGTGTCAGGAAAAACCTCTGAGAAAATGACAAATTTTTAAAAATTCACGCCACTTTCAACATTCACACCCGTTTCCTCCTTCCAATAATTAGTAAAGGAATGTATCGATACTGCACTCGATATTGGCATCAAAATGAAAGTATTGATCAAAATGTATCGATACCATCAAACATCAATACCGTACATTTTTTCCTTTTTTTTCATTATAGAATAGCTAATTGCTGACTTTTCTACAGTTGATCATTGAAATTTATTGTTAAACACTGTAAGTTGTTGTTATACACAGTTATTTATTATTATACATTTTTATTTACTTTTAAACACAATATGTATTATTAAACATTATTATTGTTCAACATTATTTACTGTACCGGGTATTTTACTGATAAATATTATTAAATATTTTTTTTAGAAACCTACAATCTTAAAAAAAATAAATACTATTATTCATATTTTACAATAGAATTTTTAATTGTTACTGACAATACAAGATGAAAAATGTTTAATTATAGGGGAATAATCTAATATATACTGTATATATATTGATTTTACTTTATTATATTTAAACATTTATGATTATTTTACTGCTATATATTTTTAATCAAGCATTTATAATATTATACATAACAACAATATATTTTTAAAAATCCCAATCATCTTCAGGGCAATCACTCAAAAACAAACGTTTATTAACTTTATTTCCTGTAAGACTGTTTCTTTTTTGTGCCAATGTGGTTCCAGCTTTTGAAAAAAGTCGTTCAGATGGAACTGATGTACCAGGAATAATCAGAAATTTGCTTGCTAAACAATAAAGACCAGGAAAAATTGTCTTCATGTCTTCCCATTGCATTAATGGATCAGATTTCAATGGAGAAACAGTATTTTATAAATATATTCCAATTTCATCATTTTCACTTCTGTTTTTGTTGCTATGTTTACTGTGAAATCCATGAACTAAAATGTTATGATGACTCCAGAAATCAAATTTATCTTCATCACATTCACCTTCTGATTCAGATGATGATGTTATCTGTATATTTTCTGGGTCTATAGATCTTTTTATGAAACTGATGGCTCTACTACAAGCCAAGGCATCTTTAAAATGAACATTTTTAAATCTGGGGTCAAGAATTGTTGAAACAGCCATAAGACAATTTTGCTCAATCTTTCCATATCTTAGTTGAAGTTGTTCAGAAATTGTGGTTTTCAAAAGTTTTAAAAATTGTTGATCTTCATTATCACTTCCAACAATAATAGTAATTTGCTGTTATAAACAATTGACAGTTGGAATTATTTTGCTAGTAGTAACATACTTTTCACCACCAATATTTTTAGTGACATACTCAAAAGGTTTCAAAACAGCAATTAACACTTTTATAAAATTATGTTCAGCAGCAGTTAATATTTCTGAAGATTTTGGAACTTCAACCAAAATAGAGCTTACAATACTACGTAACTTTAAATATCTTTCCAACATGTAAAAAGTAGATAGTTTTGTTCCAGTAGGTACAAAAATCAAGAATCAATTTTAAATATTCTTTGCCTTGTTTTGATCGAAGCAAATCAATTTGAACAATGCTATTTTTAAACAAATTTACAATTTTCCTGACTTTTACTATTAATTCCTTAACCCTATCTAGCTTCAATAAATGATCAACAATGGGATTAATTGAATGGGCAAAGCATAATACATGTTTACATAAACATGGTTTTGTTTTAAAAAATGAAATAAATGAGACAAATTGCCAGTAAATCACATGCAATTTAGTCTCATTTCGATATTGGCAATTTTTGTTTTAAAAAATGAAATAAACGAGACAAATTGGATTGAATCAAATGCCATTTAATTTCATTTCGATATTGGCAATTTTTGTTTTAAAAAAGGAAATAAATGAAACAAATTGCATTGAATCAAATGCCATTTAATCTCCTTTCGATATTGGCAATTTTTGTTTTAAAAATTGAAATAAACGGGACAAATTGCCATTAAATCAAATGCAATTTAGTCTCATTTTGATAGTGGCAGTTTTTGTTTTACAAAATGAAATAAACGAGACAAATTGCCATTAAATCGAATGCAATTGAGTCTCATATTGATATTGGCAGTTTTTGTTTTACAAAATAAAATAAATAAGACAAATTGCCATTAAATCACATGCAATTTAATCTCATTTTGATATTGGCAATTTTTGTTTTAAAAAAGGAAATAACTGAGACAAATTGCATTGAATCAAATGCCATTTTATCTCATTTTGTTATTGGCAATTTTTGTTTTAAAAAATTAAATAAATAAGACAAATTGCCATTAAATCACATGAAATTTAATCTCATTTCGATATTGGCAATTTTTGTTTTAAAAAAGGAAATAAATGAGACAAATTGCATTGAATCAAATGCCATTTAATCTCATTTCGTAATTGGCAATTTTTGTTTTAAAAAATGTAATAAACGAGACAAATTGCCATTAAATCAAACGCAATTTAGTCTCATTTCGATATTGGCAGTTTTTGTTTTACAAAATGAAATAAACGAGACAAATTGCCATTAAATCAAACGCAATTGAGTCTCATTTTGATATTGGCAGTTTTTGTTTTACAAAATAAAATAAATAAGACAAATTGCCATTAAATCACATGCAATTTAATCTCATTTCGATATTGACAATTTTTGTTTTAAAAAAGGAAATAAATGAGACAAATTGCATTGAATCAAATGCCATTTAATCTCATTTCGATATTGGCGATTTTTGTTTTAAAAGATGAAATAAATAAGACAAATTGCCATTAAATCACATGAAATTTAATCTCATTTCGATATTGGCAATTTTTGTTTTAAAAAATGAAATAAACGAGACAAATTGCCATTAAATCAAACGCAATTTAGTCTCATTTCGATATTGGCAGTTTTTGTTTTACACAATGAAATAAACGAGACAAATTGCCATTAAATCAAATGCAATTGAGTCTCATTTTGATATTGGCAGTTTTTGTTTTACAAAATAAAATAAATAAGACAAATTGCCATTAAATCACATGCAATTTAATCTCATTTTGATATTGGCAATTTTTGTTTTAAAAAATGAAATAAACGAGACAAATTGTCATTAAATCAAATGCAATTTAGTCTCATTTCGATATTGGCATGTTCAATATGAAGCAGTTCTGTGAAATGACTCTAATAATGTTATCTGACGTGTTTGAATAGGAAGATTTTCAGATGTAGATGTTTGGGGCTGAGAAATCACTTGCTTAGGCTGTTGTGATCCTTGTAAATCACATACACCTATATTTTTTTCATGTTTTCATCAGTGCCCATTATATCAGTCATTTGATTAGTAAATTCTGTGTCACTAACTGACATAACTGAACTAGTATCACTAAACATGAAATAAAAAATAATCAATTATTAAAGTGTAAATAAAATAAATTCTATTAACAGTATTCTATTAAAAGTATCGAGATTTGGTTTTATCCTTGATGTTGATGCTATTTTCAAAATAAATGTTTAACGTAAATGTTCATAATTATCATGATAGTTGCATTATTTGTATAAAATCCAATCCCGGAAAATTTATTTTAAGTGTTTATTTAAATTTTTTAATTAATAACTACCAATTAAACTTTTTGCTTAAATAAATTACGGTATCAACAACGAAAATGGCGCCTGTGTTGCCAATTGGAATTTCAGCAAAACGCAAATTTAATTTCTTTCGTTTTAATTAGGTTAAATTATGTCAGGTTAATGTAGTCCTTTTTCTAGGTTAGTTTAGTTATTTATAAATTATGAGAGGCCCTGTGGCGCTATGCTACCATTTATTTAGCTTTAATGATATAACCTATCCAAACCTGATTAAACTAACCTGACACAATGAACGCCTCGTACAGCGAATGCTGCACACAACAAATTTTTTTTCGTTCATTTTATGACTCATACAACAAACTTTGCTTCACACAACAAACTTCCTTTTTATTCATTTCATGATTCATACAATGAATCATGAAATGAACATGGCAATCGTTCTTCATTACGGCGTCGTATTTTTAAGTTAAACTCAGTATTTATTTTATAGCATGGCTTTTAAAAAAAGCAGGAAGGTGATTTCTGTTGAAATGAAACAGAAAATAATTAGAAGGAGTGAATGTGGGGTAAAACAGTGTGACCTCATCAAAGAGTTTGGCCTCAGCAACACCACCATTTTCACCATTTTGACAAAATAAGGATGCAATCAAATCAGCCTCTACCTAGCCGGTCTTAAAATTAAGAAAAGTATGTTTTTAGATGTATTTAAATAAAAATAATAACAAAAAAAATTTTTTTTATGTTATTTTAGCATATGTTATGCTACAGAACGAATTATTTTTTTTAAGATGTATTGTTATGGGAAAACGCGTTTCACCTAATGAACTTTTCGCATAACAAACTTGCTCCTGGAATGAATTAAGTTCGTTGTGTGAGGCACCACTGTATTTCGTTTCTGTTGGCAGTGGAAGGTGTGAGTAGGTGCAAGTGGGATGCGAGTTAAAAACAGCAATAAACCCTTTGGCACTCTCTGTTTGCTCAATGCACTCAATCCAAATCTGCCGAGTGTAACGTCACACATTCAGTACTGTGTTCTATTCCTCCCAGCAAAAGTCTATGGGCCAAAAACACCACTTTGATGGCCAATATTTACAGTATTTTTTGGTTGTAAATGAAATAATGAGACCTTCAAAAGGCACTCCTATATGCCAAACTGAATAAAATGAGCTCTTAACCACATTTCTACAATTAACCATTCAGGAGCTATGCTGTTGGAAACAAATTATGCTTGTCTTTTAATAAGATAGAAATTTCCAAATATCATTTTAATTTTACATGTAAAATTTATCCTGATTGAATTTCACGTAAGAGTAGCGCTTATGCAACATGGCCATTTTATTAGCAATTACGCTGTTTGATTGCATTGCATTGGATAGGAAGTTTTAAATTAAAATACTGTAATTAATTAAAACATTTATCTAAATTCATAAAATTAGCTTTCCAGTATTGTATTTTAACAATAAAATGTACTTTACATGATAAAATAGCCTGAAATAGCTAAACATTTATTTTGAAAATAGCATCAACATCGAGGAAAACTCCGGATTTTATTGTGAACAAGTAATAAGATATGATTAATAATAATCATAAAAACAACTTACCTTTCTATTTCAGTTTTTTTATGTGTGTGAATGTTCAGATGTTTTCTTAGATTAGTTGTATTTCCACTTGTTTTTAACCTTTTAAAACAAGTTTTGCATGTTGCAGTATTTGCATTTAACACTAGAAAGACGGAGGTGGTCAAAATGACCGCAAACGATTTTCAAAAGTTGATAACTTTTTTGTTTTCAAACATTTAGATATGAAATTTCTTGACTTTTCCTAAATTTTAACAGTTATCAGTTTAAAATTATCAGACTATCAGATTAAATTTTCATTAGTTTTTGAGTTATTCACACAACTACCTATAAAGACGCATAGCGATCAAAATGACTGCTATACATTCTCTATGGAAATCAATCGGAAATACATGTTAGTGAGTTAAGGCTCATGTTTCCTGATATTCAGGCATGATTGAGAAGATAAAGTAACTAGTGAAACAGTTTATTTATGTTTATTTTTACATTTTCAAAGAAAATGTTAATAACTTATGGGACTTTAGATGAATTGAGAAATTTGTCAGAAAGTCTGAAAGATCAGGTGATGATCTTTCAGATTGAGATATTTATATTCAAGAATACAAGGAGTAACAACATTGTAAAAATAACTACAGTATGTTTTTTTTGATACACAACATATTTTTGATAACAAAATAAAAAAATACAGATGAATTTAGTACTGCATTTTATTTTATAATTAAAGTTAGTAGAGCTTATCTTATAATAGTGTACAAAAATTAAAGTTCAAGAATGCCTTGTCAATTTGTGAATTATAAGCTCTCACAGCTATGTAATATGCTAAAATAGCACTAATTAAAAATAAGTGATCAATTTCTCATATTGTGTCAGCCAAATATGGCTCTGGTTATTGTATTCTGTTATTTCAGAAACAGATTCATAAAAATAATGAAAACTTTAAAATATTGATACTTTATGCTATCACTACCGCTAATATTAAGAGCAAAATGTAATGGCTGCTGATAGCCCATTATAATTTTATTTATACCTTTAATTAAAAAATTTTTAAAGTTACATGCAGGCAGTTCTTGACTTAAATAACTTCTATTAGCATAAAACCGCCAGTTAAATAAACTAATTTTAAACCTCAATACACATACAGAAGTACAGTACAGTACTGTGCAATAATGTGGGTAATGTGTCATCAGAAATATGTGGAAGCTGGTATGTTATTCCTCTCTATTATGAGTCATGTGCAATACAGTAGAATAAGAAAAGCACAGCATATTCACCATATGTGTGTGAGTTATATTTCTTTAAAAGTTTACAGTATTAACGATATGTTGAATTTGGTGTGTTTTTCGTACTCTACAGTGGGCTATGTGTAATACTGTGGGATGGGAAAACCATACCATATTCAGCATACTGTATTATAATCTTAAAATTATTACTGAATTTACTGTAATTATTGTTGGGTATTTAATAGCTTGTTTTAATATTATTTACTGATATAATGATGCTTTGATCTTAATATATGATCACTTAAACAGTTTATTCAGCATAAATAATGATTTCTGAGACTTGCATAAAACCCAAGTTGCATCATGGGCACTATAACAATCCAATTATGTATCTCAGAACTGCATGTACAGTATTACATTTACGGTACACAATAAAGTGATTTCAATCATGTGACTTGTTTTTAAAAACAAAAGGCTTTAAGCAACCTTCAATAAAAAATTATTAAAACTTTTTTCATAGATTAAAATATTTTTAATAAAAGATTCTAAAAATCAAACAAATGGAGTTACTGTATATTTAAAATATTTTTTAATGATATTTACAAGTACCATACAGACATTTTTATGCAATATTTTTAAACTTATAGTAATAAAATGCAAATCTATTAAAAACTACTATATAATAATTATATATATTACTGCACATATGATGGTACTGTTTAAAGCAAGATTTTCTTGGTTTGCAGAATTAGACGTTGAATCCTAGACCTCCAGTTAGTATAATTTCAAGTCATTTTCCAAGTGTCCAAACACCTAATATTTTAAATTCTGCAACTACTGTATGATGTTATATACTGGTACTGTACTTACAATCTTCTAACGCACCTTCAACATTAAAAAAACATGTAAATATATTAGTGTTAATGGTATAGTCTTTAAATTTTTGTTTATTTTTACAGTTACATTTTATACAAGGTGTACCGTTTTGTTACTAAATATTTCTTTTGCCATTTCAAATTAATTACTAATGATTTATTTTAAATTAAAGTAATAAGTTAAAAATTACATTTTCAAATTAATTTCAATTGTGAGAAACAAAAAGTGTGTTTGTAAAATTTTGTAATGTTTCTAAGTTAGGTTAGTTATTGTATTGCTACTTCAAGATGACAATAAACTTTTGGTTCTGGGTAAATACTGTAAAATGTGAGTTTAACTTACTTTTGACTCCAATATCACTTCAGCTTCCAGAATTTTGTTGATTGTGATATCTCGGTCTTTCAGGTGTCCTGAAAGAAGAACTGGATCAATCCACATCAGATAATTTCTTTCTGCCTCCTTCCATCTTTCTTCAGCCGCTTTCAGTTGTTTTTTGAATAGACGAAGGCACCCATCCAGTTGACTATAAGGAAAATACTCATCATTAAAACTATCTATTCAAACATAAAGCTTACTAATGTAAGCCCTTTCATGTTCTAACATTTCTTTTGCAATATATGTAGAATGATTTTTTTTCAGCTTCCATTTTACTAATATTACTGTAACTATACATAACCGTTAAAAAGTATCGTACTTGATTTTTTTATTGATTAGCAAAAGTCAAATATCCTCACTGATGAGCTGCTCAAATTGAAATGATAACTTTTATTTTGAAAAACAAGGAAACCATGTGTTGAGGCTGTTTTGCCTTTGTATGCAGCTGTCAAAGTTTATGATTGGAGGAAGGAAATGTCATGCTGTGTTAAAAGCCTTGCACATGTTAGTGTACAGTACTGTACAGTATTTGTTAAAACCCTTTTATATGGATTACAATTTGGGTGGTATCAATTACAGTGCAGTATGATACTGTACTTTAGTATAAATCATTGTTATTGAAATGCAGCTGCAAAAAACAAATTAGTAATTTTGACTTTGTAAATTACAGTTCAAAGAAAACAATCTGTTTATTCAAAAATGGAATTCTAACTAAAAGCAATTAAATGTCATGATAAAGTAAAGGGGTGCATTATTAAAGAAGAAAAAGAAAAGATTACACCATCAGACATTAGAAAGAAAATGGAATTCACAATATTATGATACAACACTTTCGTACAGTTTGGGTTCTATTGAGCGTTTTAGAAAGTATATAGTCAACCAAATACGAAACGGTTTCAACAGTGGACAATTCAACAATACCCTTACAGTTTGCTAAAGCAAGTTAAACATAAATTTCCGCGTAATAAAACTCACGCCATTGGTATTGACGATTTATGGCAAGCAGATATTTTGGATATGCAAGGCTATTCTCAATACAATAATAAATTTAGATATAATCTGACAGTTATTGATGTTTTTTCAAAATATGAATGGGCAAGACCTTTACTGACTAAAGGGGGTGTAGAGGTGTGCGAAAATATAGGTAAAATGTTTACAGATAATCATAGTGCACCTGCTAATTTTCATACTGATAAAGGAAAAGAACTCGAAAATAAACATGTACGCAAATTGATGAAAGATTATGGTGTAAACTTTTATACTTCGGTTAGCGATAAAAAAGCAGCAGTAGTGGAACATTTTAATCGTACTCTAAGAATGAAATTACATATGTACACCAGAAATAAAAACTCTTATTGTTATACGCAAATTTTACCAAAACTAATGGAGGGTTACAATAATACACCATCAAGGGTAACAGGAGTTGCCCCTATTAAAGTAAATACAAAAAACCAAAGTTTAGTTTATGAGAGATTATATGGAAAAAATCAGCGAATAAAAACCAAAAAACCTAATTTTAAAGTGGGGGATAGTGTACGCTTATCTAGTTTAAAAGGAAAATTTGATAAGGAAACTGATACACCCAATTGGACTGAGGAAATGTTCACTAATTATCAAGTAATTTTGCGTCATCCTAATCCCGTATATAAAGTAATGGATAGTGAGGGTGAAAAAATAGATGAAGTATACTATGAAGCCAAAATACAAAAAGTAGCAAAACCGACGTTAAAAACTTATTTTAAAATTGAAAAAATTCTACAGAGTAAAAAAGTGGGGAAACAGAAGAAATATTTGATGAAATGGTAGGGTTATCCCTCTAAAATGAATAGTTGGGTGGGTTAAAAAGATTTAAAAATATATATAAATAAAAAGTGTAAAGCATAGATCATTATCATAATGTTCTGGGTGTTCAAACGCGAATACATATCTCCTACCTATCGCTTGAATATTTTAAAATAATAAAAATATAAATAAAAAAATGGCTTTTAAAGAAGAAACTAGTCAAAACGGTTTCTACATGACTTTAACGTCTAATTCATCTGTACAATATTATCCAAAAAATAAAGCTGGATCATTTACAGTGCATTTGCTGGAAAGTGTTAAATTAGGTTCAACTAATTGGGAAGTAGGGTTGGTAGACATAATGTTTCCACATCGATGGGATAATATAACAGCAGATGCTAATTCGCTTAATTATGCTTTCACTTTGCAACTTCTTCATGTTCCTTCTATTTTTTTACATAACAAGTTACCTTTAAGTCACGCGGCATACCAATTGAATGAAAAAAGTCAATGGCAATCAAATACAAGTATTAACATGCATCCTGTAAATATACATTTAGAGGGTCAAACTTATATGAACAGTTATTACTTTATTTATCGCAATAATCTAACAATACCGCCAGGATGTTACGATAGCGAGGAAATATTGGTAGAAAATTTAAATCTTATTGTATGGCAGGATATGGCAAATATTACCAAAACTCTTAACCGTGAAATTCCTGATTTTAAATTTAAATCGCATAAAGTATTAAATAAATACGGTAGATATTTTAAAGAAACTTTGCAGTTTATTTATGACTCTAAGTTACAACGTATTATAGTTGAATCGGTACATAATACAGGTAAAATATTTTTTGAAACAGAACTTAGAAGCATTCTAGGATTTTCACCAACTATCGAACATGAGGATCCTTTTTTAAACAAAATTTTATATACAAAAGAAAAAAACAATAATAGTGGCGGGTGGAAGGCGAGAGCTACATACCCTCTGCGTATACAAGAAACAGCAGTATTTGTGCATACCGACATTATTCAACATCAGTACGTCGGCGATATGCAGGCTCAATTATTACAAATTGTGCCTATAAATATGCAGCGTCAAAACAATTTTGTTCATTTTCTTTATAACCAGCCACAGTATGTTCCCGTATGTTTGGATACTTTTCAAACTATAAAAATTGATTTACGTACCTATTTTGGAAGTTTATTTAATTTTGAAGACAGTAACAGTCAAATTAAACTACATTTTAGACCTGTTATTAAGAATAAATAAATAAAAAAAGTTTTTTGTTAATATAATGGCAACAAAAAGAAAAAATTATGCCAGTGGTGATAAATTAATGTGTTATTATATGAAACAGTGTCATCAACGTCAAAGAGGTTGGGGGAATTATTGTCCTGCATTTTATGCGGGTGTTTGTTTTCAAAGTGGGCGAGGATTCGGTAGTTTTTTCTCAAACATTTTTAGGTGGATACGTACTTTAGTTAAACCTATGGTTTGAACCGTAGGGAGAGAATTGGGCAGGGCCGGTATTAACACCTTAGAAGATGCAATAGACGGTAGAAATATTGGCAAAGCGGGAAAAGAGCACTTTAAAAAAGCAGGATTGTCACTACTCGGACGTGCAGTCAATGCTGTGGGTACAAAATTTATGGGAGGTAATATGACAGGATTACCTTTAGGAATACTGCCTGGCGGAATGGAAAATTTAACTAGAACACAATTTAGGGGAATTAAATCATCTTCTGCGGTATCACCACGTATACGTTCTAAATCTCATAATAGACGCTGGGGTGGTAGATATGGTACGCTTAAAAAAATCTATAAAAAGCCAAAAAATACAAAAAAACTTCCATAAAATGAGACATCTTTGGTTTTATCAGACGTGGTGCACGTAAGACCTTTTTTAAACAAAATGTTTTATCATCATGCCAAAAAGAAAACGTAATACCAACAATGAAAATAGTACCAAACATTCAAAAGAAAAGGACGTAATTTATGATGATAGATTAGACCTATTCGATGATGAAAAAGGTATTGTGGAATATCAAGAAATTCAGGAGCATTTGGAGGTGGAATTATTACTTCAAGCCCCGCCAAACCATTCTCCTACCATCAATTTTTTAATTCCCGCAGATTTAGATTTCTTCTTGGATTTTATTGAACCCCGTCTAAGAATTAAGGGACGCGTAGTAAAACCGATGTAGTAACCCATACTAATAATTTTGGATCTTGTTTGTTTAGTCAAATCGAATTAAGTATTAACGGCTGCCTAATTACAACGGCCAGTAACCTATATCCTTATAAATGTTATTTTGAAAATTTGTTAAATTTTGACGACGAATTAATAAAAAGTAAAGGACTATTGCAGGGTTTTATACCTGATGCAAATGGGGTTAATGACGTTTACGCACCAAACGCTGACGGCTGTACGACTGCTACCAAAAATTTAAACGCCAATATAGCTTTATCAAAAAATTACAACATGGTTGTTCCATTACATTTGGATCTATCATGCTGCGAAAAATTAATGCCTAATCTTATTTAAACACGTCTTAAATTAACACGTAGTAAACCTGAATTTTATTTAAATTACGATCTAGTCAAAGGAGGTTACCAATTTAAGATTGATGACATTGTGTTGCTATATAACAAATATAGACCGGATAATGCAATTTTATATCAATATGCTAAACTGTTGGAACATCCAATGCCGTTTGGACAATTTTCTTTTGCGTTTCCTGACATTTGTGTAGGATCGCATTCCATCACCAAGGATTCTATGTCTTTTGTACTAAACGACCCTTTTAACGATAAAGTGCCATACACTTTTGTCTGTGCTTTTGTAACCCATGAAGCTTTAAATGGTACTCCTGACAAAAACACTTTTAATTTTCATCATTGTAGTTTAAAATATCTGACGGCAACCATAGACGCAGAATAACGCAATGCAGAATTAAAAATTTTGACTTTGCTAATGATGATTTTATAGAAGGATACATGTCGATTTTAAATAATGTAGATGCTGGTACCACTTCTACACCTGCTCCCATTATTACGCGTCAAAATTATGCCAAAGGATATACAGTAATAGTGTTTGATTTTACCAATAATAATGCCGGTAAACGGTAAACAGAATAAAATTAAACGGACACTTTACTGTTAAATTAGCTGACAATATGCAAATGATATATTACGGTGTGTTTAGTCAAAAAATGTACATTAATCGTAATTGCCAGGTTAGTGTTGTCAACTCTAATGCTTAACAAAAGAAAAAATATGGATAATTTTACTTTGGATAAATGTATGAACAAAATATTATTTACCACCAGCGGTAAAGGTTGCTTTTTAGGAGTACTTCTTGCTAACCATTTAGAGTGCATAAATAAACCATTTAAGGGTATGAGCATGATTTTAAATACAGATGAAGACAATAAAGGTGGTCAACATTGGGTTTGTTTCTATGTTAAGGAATGTATGCAAGGAGAATTTTTTGACTCTTTTGGCAACTCTCCAGCTTTTTATCACCTATATTGGCAACAATGGTTTCAAAAAAATATCTTAATTAATCCTCATGTATTACACAGTCCAATTAGTTTTGCATGCGGGACTCATTGTTTGTTTTATTTATTTAACAGATATAAAAAAATTTCTCCTACACATATTTTAAATCGTTTATACACTATGGATTTAAATTTAAACAATGAAATGGTAACGAAAATGCTATATAAAAAATATGACCCTCATAACGTTAAATCAACAACATTGTCAACATTAAAACAAAGTTGTACATGCTTTAAAAACTGTTCATTTTGTAATAAATCAAAATAGTATACACATAAAATTTTTTTTACTACGTCATTGTAACATGAATGATATTATAGCCAAGCAAGTAATTTAATACGCATGTTTGTCTTAACACTTTTACTTCTTTATCTACTTCCTCTTTCTCTCCTCCTGTATCACCCACTGTGTGTTAACATTACAATAATAAAACGTGTTTTTAAAAATTAAGTGGTTTAGTAGTTATTCATCATGACGTTAATAGATTACTATAGTTTTCACATGTGTGTTATATAGAAGGTAGTTGGAGGGGGAGGTAGAAGCGAGAAATAATGTAAAAACCTTTTAACCTTTTTTTTGACACCTCTTAAATTAATCAATTTAAATTTACGGTTGTAGTTATCTATCGGATATTTCTTCTAAAGTAAATAAAAAGCACCCTATTACCCCCCTTAACTTCAAACATTTTAGCAATAAAAAGCCACGCTCACTGCACGTTTATTAATTATTAATTTTATAATGTTTAAAAGTGTAACAACTCTCTCTAAAGAAAAATATTTTTTTTAAAAAAGTCAAACAACAAAAATGAATGGCAAATATAATTATACGCCACAAAATGTGGCCAGCGGATCTTCAATCCTACAGTCGATGTTGACTCAACAATTTGGCAGCGGCGAAAACGGATGTTATACTACACCCGCTAACGGAATTTATCGATCCGTCAGCGATATGGAGGGTCAAATTGCTGGCTATAAAATTTTTGGATATAATCGAGGTTTAAAAGTCTATACATATCAGCAACGAAAATTCCTGGAATTAAGAGCCTTGGAACGTGTTTTCAATTCAGCCACAAGTATGGGTGATGTTGTGCCTCGTCAAAGTGGATGGTGTACGGGTCTAAACTTTACCCAAGAACGTTGGGTACAATTAAAACAGCTGATACCTTTGATTGACCAAGCTTTTGCCATGCTGGATCCTAATGAAAACAAAGGCAGACCACGTACAGCACAGGCCATGCAGTTTATATTTACTAACAGTGCCGGCCAAAACGATAAAGAGGAGAAGGAAAATCTACCACCTTTAAAATCCCACCAGCCGACACAAACAGTTCGATATCAACCTTTAGACGCTACGACAAATACCAACTAAATTTTATTGGATGCTGACACCGCAAGTCTGCCAGATGACGAGGATGATAAAGGTTATGGAATAGCGGCACCACCAACAAAAACAAATCAAAATGATGATAATCGGCAACAATCTAAGAAAAATTTTAACGGTAAGAAGAAAAATGCCCCTCCTGTTGCTCGTGTAAAACCATATTCAGTAGAAAAAAAGGTAAACCACCAACATTGTGGACGGTAGCGGTGCCTCTACATCTTCTTTGTCAAGAGGGTCATCATCGGCTTCTAGAGGTGAAAATCGTAGTCGCCGTTATACAGCTGCTATTCGTCATGTTACCAACAACAACAACAATCCGGAAGTCATCACTATCGATGATGATTAATTATTTAACTAGTTTTTCAGTTTTTAAAAAATAATAAGCAATATGCCTATGTCAATTAAATAATTATGTAAATGAATATTTTATTATATTATTAAATAAAAAATATATTTTTTTAAAAATAAAAAATTTTTGTTTTTATTTTTTTGCCGCGTTGATATTATAAATAGAAGGTGTAAAAGTCTAATTAAATCATTTTACCATTTAGTCTAAGTGAAGGCGATTTAATTTTTAAAAAAAAAAACATTATGTAAAAAATTAGCAAAAATAACATGTATTATTTTTTAGATAAAAAATATGACGTAAAATTATTACATCCTTTTACTTGCATTTTTGCAGGACCTACAGGATGTGGTAAAACGGTATTTTTAACAAAATTTTTACGTAAATCAAATGAAATGATTTCACCGCCTCCTGATAAACTCATTATATGCTATGGTAAATATCAACCTTTATACGACGATAAACAAGTTTGGGACAATTTTAAAAAAGTACAATTACACGAAGGTTTGTTGGACGAAATTCTTACGAATGATGATAAACAACTAAAAACTCTAATTATTATTGACGATTTGATGATCGAGTGTCAATCTAATAACTTTATTTCAGATATGTTTACAAAATGAAGTCATCATGACAATATAAGTGTCATTCTTTTTAATCAAAATTTATTTCCTAGAGGTAACGAAAATCGCACAATTAGTCTGAATACAAAATATTTTTTTCTATTCAAAAGTCCACGTGACAGCAAACAATGTCGCCATTTTGGTCAACAGGTGGAAGGCATATCGGCCAAAGAATTTGAAGAGGCATATATAGATGCCACACGTCAGGGTTACACCTATTTATTTCTAGATTTCATGCCTAACACACCTACTTGTGTAAGGTATCTAAGTAAAATTTTACCTGGCAAAGAAACTGTTGCCTATTTAGGAGAAGCTCTCTATCAGGGGTTATTTAACGAAATACAAGAAAATTAAATATCATCATGCTGCCTAACGTTTTAAAAAATATTTATACGCGCATTGGTGTGGGAAGTAGTAGTTCATCCTCCACTGATGTTGATAATGGTGAAATATCACCTGTTAACCTTGACACACCAGCAGGTAGTACAACCAGTACCAATAAAATTATGTCAAATAATAATAATAATGTACAACAACAAAAAGAACCACAAACATTTAAAAAGCATTTAAAAAATTGCACCACACTATTTGCCTTAGTTGTCACCTTGATATTGGAAATTTTATTTCTCGTTCAACTAATTAAAGCAGTTCAAAGTGGCGGAGGACTTAATCAAGAAGAAGTCAATCATCTTAAAAAAAACCATCCATTCCCTCAAATTAGTAAGAGAACAACATAATCAACCCTATCAATTTATAACACTATATGCCCTCCCCTATTAAACGCAAACAATTATTGCTGCTCATCGTTGGCCACATGCAAGACGTCACCTACAAACGAAGAGAAAAAAGGAGAAATCTTCTCAACGACGTCATCTAACCTCCCACTCTCTACACCCGCCGCCGCTGCCATCGGGGGGTGAGAGTTTGAACTTCGATGAAAGGTGGATCACAACACCCTCCCTTCCACCTATCAGCACCCCTACATGAATTAGAAATATTACGGCGTCTCAAAAACTAACCTGAACAACAGGCCGCCTATTGTCAACGTTTATCACCTGCTGCCGTAGATAAAATGTCAGAATTTTGTCTTTATTATCGTAACAAATATATGTGTAAAAAAGGGTTTAAGACGTTTACATAAATATGGTGAAATTATTCGACATTTATCAGAACCAAAGTTGTCACGTCCTCAGAAACGTCAACTAATGTCACAGCATGGAAGTTTCATAGGTCCCTTGATTGGTATTTTAGGTCCTGCCATCGCTAGTTTAGCCTCATCGCTTATTCCAACACGTTAATTAAAAAAATTGTACGTAAAATGATGCTTGTGGATGTAGAGGATTACAGAAAATTACGACAACATTCGCCGCAACCCTTAACAACTTCTGACAACATGCATAATAAAATAAAAGAATTAGAGAAAACAACATCAGCAACAAATTTACGAAAATTTGTAAACCCTACCGTCAATTTAGGTGTTACACCCTCATCCCTAGAACAGATACTTTATAAAACACAACTACAAATTTCTAAGCTTTTAGGAAAAAAATCCAAATTACCTTTACAACATCGCATGCGGCAGTACCACGAACTAGTGGAAAAATTTAATCAAATACTCGAACAATTGCGTCAAAACGAACTTACTTTAACGTCAATAATACCTTCAGCAACAACAGCAAATGTAGAGCAAGCAGCACCACTTAACCCCACATTTAACACAACGCCTGAAAATGTGAATCCATCTCCGCCGCCAAATATTTACTCTACAACCCTATAATCCACTTCCGCAACAACATCGGCAACTTCTCGAAAACAAAAGAAAAAAAATAAGAAGAAGAAATCCGTTGAAATCCTTCTTACACCCTTACCTTTACCGTTATCACTGGACAGCTCTGTATCATCGTTACCTTCAACATCACAACAATCCATCGCCATAAATCAGTATCACCACCCGCTACACATACACGTAGCAAAACTAAACTTAAACAACAACAACAACAAAAGAGAAAACAAAAAGGAGGATGAGGTCTAAAACAACTGTTTGGACAACGAAAACCCTTTGTACTTACTAAAAAATGGCTAATTTATAATAATCAAAAATAATATTAAAAACATTGGTTTTTTTGGGGGAATATAATTTTTTTATTTCTAAAATGATAATGCGGGGATACATGACGATGTTTTCTTTATTGTAAAAAATTGATAATATTAAAACTTATTATATTTATTCTTATATAATCGTGTATTATTGTAATTTTTATACAAAACAAAAAAATCAAATATCTTAATCATCGGATGCATGAAATAAAAAATAAAAAGCTAATTTAGTACACAAATATATGGTAAGCGGATGATACATTAATTGTCAATTGTCATTTCTTCTTCTTCGTTTTTCCTGGCTATTATCATCGGCACTTTTTTATAAACTTTACTCCAAGGTTCGTCATATGATGATTTCTCCGATATCGATGGCGACAAGGGAGGAGGAACATTTAAAGATGTAGTAACGTTTTTACCACCACCGTCAACAGTTCCTGTCGTAGTATTACCGTCACCAGTTGACATATTTAGAGGAGCAGGTAACCATGAAAGCACCTCATCTTCGGCTCGTAAATTTGAGTTTTGTCCATCATCACTCCAATTATAATTCTCCAAATCCAACCAATGATATCTATTTCCATCCACACTTTCTTCCACATCCTTTAACGTCACCTTAAGTAACTGCACCATACCGCCAGATTCATAACAATACAAGCGCATATAATGATGAACTCGTTGCACCATAAAAAATAACTCACCAGCTGTCAATCCGCAATCCTTGAATTCTTCCAACAGTTCGTCGTAATTTTTATACACTTTACACAATTCACTTATCATCTCCTCCACAGAACGTTTTTCTGGTGTATTTAATTTGCTGTACATATTTTTCATAAAATTCTTCCACCAAATCGATAAAAATCGAGCGTATAAAAATGGCACATTTTTAGGCGGTATTATTGTATTCTCACCGTTTCGCATACATCCGTTGATCTCCGCAAAAATGTCATCCTCTACCTGTCGAAATAATTTTGCCAAATAATGGCAGATGATGCTGCCTCCACGTTTGACATTCATGTAGCCGTCACCTTCCTTACAAATAGAAAAAAATTCCTTAGCTTTCACCTGATATTGTAGTCGCTTGTCCTAAAAATCCAATGGAATGCAATCGTTAGCATCAAAAGACTGTATTATGCCACCCTTATATCTGCACACCGTATATTTGTACATATTTCGAATTCTTAACCATTGACTTTGATCTTCTTTCTTCAAATACTCTTTATCACTATGAAAATATGCGCTAACCACAGTTAACGGTTTAACTTTTAACCCATACGCTCTAATATTATCATTTGGTTCATTACTGCTAAAAGTTGTTGAATAAAATTTACCCTTTTCAGCCACCAACTCCAACATTTGATCAATTAATACAAAAACTAACGATATTAACAACTGCTGTGCTCTGCCGATCATAATATCAAAACGATGTGGACCCATCATAACGGACACTTTCTCTATCTACCACTACCACTTCTAACTATTATTATTCAGCAAGCAGCATATACAAACGTTTACAAAAATAATTTTTACAAGATCACTTGAGCAAATGCTTTTATACTTTTTCTTCATAGTTTATTTTTACCATATACCACATGTCATAATAAAAACATGCCCCTTTTCTGTATATATTTTTATTCTTTTTATTTGATATATTATATTTAAACTTTTAAACCTTTCTTCCTCTTTTTTCTCACCCTTCTCACACATGTCACCAACACCCCTCTTTTATTTATATTAACATCCCTATAAAAATTAAAACACCCTTATCCCATTTTGTTTTTCTGCTGTAGATATTTCAACAACAATTAGCTAACTGTCGTAAGGTTAAAAATATTTTTAACCTCTCACACATGTCAAAACACTTTTAAACTTACCCCCTTTTATATTTGTACATATTTGTCCGTCAAAACAATATCATATCAACAATTAACCTTTTTTTATTTTTTTAAAAAAAGGAATTTCACTATTTTTTTTAAAAAAAGTAATTCTCTTATCACCTTTCTTTTTTTCCTCTTCTATAAACACTTTACATGTACAAAACTATAAAATCAAAAATTGTTTACACCTTCACCTTATTTCAACAGATTTTGCGTGGTGTTAAACATCTTCCTCAGAAAAATATATGTATAACATTTTTTTATAAAAATGGCGTTAACATTAGAATGGGCTCCGCTTAACGGTCAAGCATTTCCTCCAACCCGCTCAACTCTATACTCGGTTGGATCTCTACTCCTCCATAACCTGTCACATTTCCCCCGGTGAAATTAGACAAATCAACACAGGTATTGTTATCCAAGTACCCGAAAATTGCTACGGACTTATTGCCGATCGAAGCGGATTAGCGGCACATAACGATATTCACATATTAAAAGGCGTAATCAATCGTGATTACACCGGCGAAATCATCGTTATTCTAATAAATTTAGGAAAACAAAATTTTCTAATTAATCAAGGAGACAGTATTGCTCAACTTATATGCGTTTATACATGCATCATACCGCACAATTATAATGCCCTTATTCTTCAAAGAAATACCTTTTGGGGTAAACAAGGATTGTCATCTGGAATACTTAACAACAACAAACGCGTACCCCCATCAAAGTTTTACAGCAAAACGAAATTGTCAAACCTGTTCAAAATATGAAATTGGTAGGAAGACGTAACAACAACAAAAAAAGGAAATCTAATAACAAAAACAACAAAAAATCTACCAAAATTGAACATAATACAAAAGTTGATAATGATGATGAACCTCTTGATTTATCACCCACCCTAACATCGGCTGAAAGTGAAAACAAAAATGTCGACATAATTGATCCGCCAAATCTACAAGAACTAAGTAACTTCATTCAAGAAACACAAATATTTTAATATAAAAAATTTTGAATTACGTAACAACATATTATTTTTTTTCAATATAACAAAAAAACATATAACCACTTTTTTTCCTAATGTAAACACAAACGTATAAAGCGCTTAATATTTTTAATGCAATAAAAACTATAACCGCTTGTTATTATTTTTCAATGTAAAATAAAATGTATAACCGTTCGCTTATTATTTTATCGACATTAAAAATATTCAATGCAATTAACGCCTTTTGTCGTATACTTTTTAAACGTTTGACAAACGCTTTTAGGTAACCATTCAGGAAATTGAATTTGATTTTTAGCCAACGCAATATTACACAACTCTTGTAACGACGGTAACGATGTATAATGTCTAAAAAGTAATTTTATAATATAATCATGACCCAACGGAAGCCAATGATATATTCCGTATTTTATAATACAACATGTCAAAATTTCTGATGACGAAAAAAACGACACATTATACACATAAATCTGCTTATCCACAACACAACAATTAAACGATTCATAACCGTTAGCGACGATTACTTGCAACACGTTCAACTTTTCATCAACAATGTAAATATCAATATTGTTATAACGCACAAACGATCTTACATCCGACGTAATAAAATAAAAACAACGGTAAGAGATTCTGATTTGCGCTTTATAACTAATACAATCCTCTACATATCGTAAACATACAAACACGTCAATTGTCTTCTCATTTTTCCACTTAAAGGACATACCATAATATAAATTGTTAAACCCAATGCATGCATTTGGGTATTATTAACGTAACCTTGAAATTAAAATTTTGGAATTAAACGCGCAAAAGTTATATCTTTTGTTCCACCTGTTATCGAATCAATCATCAAAGCCTTTGTAAACGTGTCTTCAAAACTTTGTATTATAAAAACACTTCTGCCCACCAAACAAGAATTAACTTTTCCACATTGAAACTGGTAAAATTGCTTCAACTCACGCTTCTTAAAATCGATACGATAAAATACCACAAAATGACTTTCCAAATAGATAGGATCATAATAATCCAATTCACGTACCTAACGGGTAACAAGAATTACATCTTCTCCCCATGACAATCCACGCACATACAGCATGCACCGCTCCTCCACCACCGATTTATCAAACGTTATATAATTTCCCAACTGGGTCAAAGTGTCGTATTCAATCAACGAAATACACTTTGATTTCCGATCATAGCATCCCACATAAATTGTATGCAATCTATCCGCACAAAATAATCCATAAGGTATTATATCCAAATTATTAAAATCATACGTATTTAAATTTAACCAAGCTATCTCTGCAACAAGTGTACTAAACAATTTCAATTTTCTAATACCATTTAACTATTGACACACACATGCATTGTTTCTTAAAAAAATATTCTCCCAAAAAGAAAAATCCCATGAATCATTATTTTCCCCTCACTTTCCTTTTTATTCATATTACATAAATCACTTAACGCATTCCTCTCTTCAACTCCAACAAAACACTTAACATTGTTGACATTTTTTTTGTATTACATAAATAATAGTTAAAACACATGTATGCCATTAAAACTGTAACTAATTGGGGCGGAGCCTAATTGGATTAATATTGACAAACACGGAGCGGCTACGTTTACGCTACGCATGCGCTACCCATTTAACACACAACAGCTGGGAGCGCATATGTACAGGGTTGCCTCATACAGTGTAACACAAAAAGAAATTATGATGTCACTACGAGAGTTTAACATGGGGCATTTGTAACAGTAGGCTCCGCCCACTTTTCCATTTAGCCACGTCCACCACCCAATCCTGCTCTCTGATTGGTCAGATTCAAATTTCGCGCCCAAAAGCTCAACGCTGATTGGCCCGGCTTAGGATGTAACTTAACTACTAATAGATTTCAGATTTCGGATTTTCAGACGGCCATTTTGTAGCATTAGTATCATGCTAGAGAGGCTACGGTTGAGAAATAGGTCAAGATCTCTAAATTTCAGATTTAGGATTTTCAGACAACCATTTTGTAGCAGTAGTATTTTGCTGGAGAAACATAGATTTAGATATTGGGCTAGGTTTCTAGATTTCAGATTAAGGATCTTTAGACGGCCATTTTGTAGCAGTAATATCATGCTGGAGGGAAATAGGTTGAGAAATTTGTCTAGATCTATAGATTTCAGATTTAAGATCAACAGAAGGCCATTTTGAAGCAGTAACATCATGCTTGAGGGCCTTATGTTGAGAAATTGGTCTAGATCTATAGATTTCAGATTTAGGATCTTCAGACGGCCATTTTGTAGCAGTA
>JAAFCF010005931.1:1631853-1681202 GCA_013389785.1 Helicorthomorpha holstii | reverse complement strand
GTCTAGATCTCTAGATTTTCAATTTATTGGCTTCAGACGGCCATTTTGTAGCAGTGGTATAATGCTGGAACGACATAGGTTTAGAATTTGGTCTATATTTCTAGATTTTCAATTTCCTGGCTTCAGATGGCCATTTTGTAGCAGTACTATCATGCTGGAATCACATAAGTTTAGAAACTGGACAAGAATTCTAGATTTCCAATTTATTGACTTCAGGCGGCCATTTTGTAGCATTTAGTATCATGCTGGAGAACCTTAGTTTGAGAAATTGGTCTAGAACTCTAGATTTCCAATTTGTTGGCTTCAGATGGCCATTTTGTACCAGTAGTATCTTGCTGGAATGAGATAGGTTTAGAAATTGGTCTAGAAGTAGTTAAAGTACATCCTAAGCCAGGCCAATCAGCGTTGAGCTTTTGGACGCAAAATTTGAAGAAAGCAGGATTGGGTGGTGGGCGTGGCTAAGTGGAAAAGTGGGCAGAGCCTACTGTAAAAGTCCCATAGTGACGTCACAACTTCTTATTGTGTTACACTGTATGAGGCAACCCTGTACGTTTGCGCTCTCAGCTGTTGTGTGTTAAATGGGTAGTGCATGCGTATCCTAAACCTAGCTGCTCAGTGTTTGTCAATATTAATCCGATTATGCTCCACCCCGATTAGTTACAGTTTTAATGGCACATGTGTGTTTAGACTATTATTTATGTAATACAAAAAAATGTCAAGGTCAAGTGTTTGTTTGGGTTGAAAAGAGGAATGCGTTAAATGGTTTATGTAATATGAATAAAAAGAAAAAGGGAAAAATAATAATTCATGGGATTTTTCTTTTGGGAAGATATTTTTTAAAACAATGTGTTAATTGTTTTGTGTCAATAGTTAAACGGTTTTTAAACTAAATTGTTCAGTACAGTTGAAGGGATGACTTGATTAAAGTTAAAAACATATGATTTTAATAATTTGGATATAAGACCATATGGATTATTTTGTGCGGATAGTTTGCATAAAATTTATGTGGGATGTTATGATCATAATTTGAAGTGTATTTCTTTGATTGAATACAATACTTTGACGCAGTTGGGGTATTATATAATGTTCAATAAATCATTGGTGGAGGAGCGTTGTATGCTGTACGTGCATGGATTGTCATTAGGAGAAGATATAATCCTGGTTATTAGTGAGATACACAAAGTGGATGATGATCCTATCTATTTGGAGTGGCGTTAAGTCGTATTTTATCGTGTCTATCTTAAGAAGCGGGAGTTGAAGCAATTTTACCAGTTTAGGTTTGGAAAAGTTAATGCTTGTTTGGTGAATAGAAATATCTTTATAGTACAACTAGCTTTACCCGTTGCGTGTTGCTACAAAGATTTTGAAGTTTGTCCCTTCTATCTCGCTTGTTCTTTCCCTCCTATCCCGCTTGCTCTTTCCCATCTATCTTGCTTGTCCTTTGCCGTTTATCTCGCTCATTCTTTTCTGTCTATCCCGCTTATCCTGTCTTGTCTATTCCGTTCATCCCATCCCGTCTATCCCGCTCATCTTGTCCCATCTATCTTGCTCATCCTGTTTCGTCTAACCCGCTCATCTTGTCCTGTCTATCCCGCTCATCCCGTCTCGTCTATCCCGCTCATCCCGTTTTGTATATCTTGCTTATCCCGTCCCGTCTATCCTGCTCATCCCGTCTCGTCTATCCTGCCCATCTCGTTCCGTCTATCACATCCCGTCGGTCATGCTCATCCCGTCCCGTTTGTTCTGTTTTGAAATTGAGCGCATTATATTGTGTTGGTTTAATCGTTAGCTCAAAAGATGGCGCTAAGAGTTTATCAAACTCTGTCTCTCGAGCGCTACATTTAATTATTCTAACTTATTTAAAAAATATTATATCTATAATTTAATTTTGTTCTTACAAACCATCCCGGGAGTGTACTCAACAACTTCCCAAAATTTTATGGCGATTAAATGAATGGTTTAGTCAGGCATAAAGCACACACACCACATACTTTAATTTTTATATATATAGAAGTTATGAAGACACGTTTACAAAGACCTTGATGATTGATTCGATAACAGGTGAAAACAAAGATATAACTTTTGCGTGTTTAATTCCAAAATTTAATTTTTAAGGTTACGTTAATAATCGTAAATTGCGCTAGTGAGCGCAGTAGTAATTAGGATTATACTAGCTGCCGGAGGAGTACTAGATTGGGTTGTTCTGCTCCTCTTACCCCCTACAGCCAGACTTTTTAGACTCTTCCTCACACATAAATGGATGTCATTTCCCGCCTAAATACTTGTCCTTTTTTCTGCGAAAATGACTAAACATTTTATTGAGCCAATTCAACCATGCAAATGACTAATGCAATAAAAGCTAAACAGAATCATGTGATATGCCAATTGGCGCTAGAAAAAGCAAACACTCATTAAAAATGCAAAGCATTATGAACCACTCCGCATAGATGTAACCAAAACACGAGTGCAGTGGGAACACAGTACTGAATGCCCCAACAAAAACTTGTAACAGACAAATAAAAAGATTGAACAGCATGGAACGACAAAATCAGAAATTATGCTTAAATAATGCCAACTTGCTAAGTAACAATATTAAACCAAGCAAAATATAGAGAATTACCGTATAAGTAAGCGGAAACTACCGGAATGGGCATGATAATGCACAAAATGTCCTGGATAAAAGACCCAGTTGCTGGTAAACACAACTGGTTAACAGGCAACACATGAAAAACAGATACTGTACAAGGAAAGTAATGCCAACGCATACAAGATACAGTTAGACATAAAACCACAAACTCTCAAATATTACAGTACTGTAATCCAACCATACAAGGAATCCATCACTGTTATTACAATACAGTGTTAACACGATAAGTAGCAAGAAAAGACACCGCAAAGGTGGAAAACCGAAAACATAACTAATCATAACAATGATATCTCTGACCAGCAAATAAAGTATGAAAGTGATTGTCCTCTTACCAAAGAAGAAATTAATCACAGGTAATGTCTACACATTTGTATTCCTGAATGGTGTGAACTGGCACGAGTGGAGACACCAACAGGAGATGAAAAGGTTTGATAAACATGTGACTGAATGGTGAGCATTAGCCAACATAATAATACATGAACAGGGACAGTTCTTCAACCAAAGAATAAACCAACCATCGGCAATCCCAAACAATGGAGCTTGTTACATAACAAGATTAAATAGACTAGACATGACATAAAGTGTTACCATAGAATAACAGATGACTTGTAGTATCCAGTAGATCATGTGTAAACACTGAGTGGTAGAACATATGATCACATTCAAACGTCAGGAAGTTTACCACAATTAACTGTAAATGGCCAGCTCATTTTCCAATGGGAGACAATCCAGAAAAATCCATTGCCACCCAGCGTGTAATGGTCATTCCATCGTGCTCTGTTTCCAACAAAATGGAAGGCATGGTTGAGTTGGCAAATGTCAACTAAACAGTCAATTAAACAATAAAAGTATATTAATGATTAATTAAACATCCTAGTGACCCCACAATCATTAGTTAGTGCTGAGAACAACTGTGATTGAACCATGTAACTATAATTTCAGCAATCCACAGGTCCAGGAGTAGCGCAAGTGACTCAAAAAGAGTAAGTCAGATATGTAAACATGGGTAGGAAAAACAAAGTTTAGGAGGTTTTCTAGTACTCCTCCGGCAGCTAGTATAATCCTAATTACTACTGCGCTCACTAGCGCAATTTACGATTATACTACGCTGCCTCCGAAGTACTACATTGGGTAATTTGTAGACCCATATCTGAGTTACTAGAACAGAGGCAGTTGATTGATCGGATTCTGGTGAACAGTGTCATCTAAGATACTGAAAAGAAAGCACACAAAAGCATGTTTTAAAATAGACATTAAAAGGCTGTTTAACAACATATCAACATTATAGTTGGCATACTATAACATAGCAGGTATGCGAGCATTAATGAACTGTAACAGCTTTCAAAAAATACATCAGATAGTTGCATTAGCCTATCAAAATTATACCATCAAAACCGCACATGTCCCACAATATCAAGCATCATATAGAAACGTCATCACCTGATGCACTGTGAAGATGCCAGGCAAGTAAAACAAGAACTAATACTCATGTTTTTACACAAAACAAGTGAACTGCCTGCCACTACTAATGCTAATGTCACAGAGTACACCACATGCCACTAATAGTATGGTAGTAAAAGAGCATGGCATGATCGATATTGATTTCCATCAAAGCCACAAAGCACCATAATATGCTGTGATCTGTAAATAATATTAATAGTTCATTAATAATGTCCAGTGAAGTAACTAAAATATGACCACAAAAAACAATTCAAAAGGAATTTGTAATGATTATGTAAGAAGGTCCACATCATAGCAAAACATGCTGAATGATGTACAATAATATCAAACAGCAGGAAACTGTAACTGTTACCAAATAATATCCGGTGATACAATTCCAACAGATAAGAAATGTTAAAGTGTAACTAGTAATACAAATTTTAATTAATTAATACAAATTTGTTTTTAACAGTAAGTTATTGTCATCCTTTATGCTTTGTAACTGTCATGCATGGAAACAATTATTTCAATAATGAAAAACTGTTATTCAATCAAAATGTCTGAATTTAATTATGGAGCTTTGCTGCAACATATGTTGAGAAATCGCACAGGGTAATTGTGAAAATATTCATGCATCATAAAATTCTGTCAAGGTAGTTGGCGCAAATAGTAATGGCTTGAAAACACAAGCTGAAAAGTGTGCGTTCGATTGTATTATGAATATCAGCAATAATCCAGCTAAAATCTAACATAGAATAGTATTATCATTATTAAATAGTAATATATGATTCGCTTTCTATTGTGTTGCACAATTTTCGCCGAGAATAAGAGTAATTTCCATGGTCCTCCATTGTTACAGCACTGCGGGCAAAAGTTAATTTGAAACATCCAGTTTGGGCATGTCAGAAGTCAAACTCTCGCAATAGAGTTTCACAAAACCCAAGTACACACTGTGTAATAATAAACAAATACACACCTTAAAATGACACCCTCATTGGACTGGAAATAACGTAGTGCATTCAGTAATCAGATGAACAGTACTTTTGTTATTATAACAGATTGTGCTAATATGACAATAAAATAGTCATGTGCCACAAAATGCAAGGTGTCAGCCTAGCTAATGAGCATGCTGTAAATGCACCCAATGTTTATGAACTATGGGCCGCATAGTCCTAAGATTTCAGACAGGTACAGTAATGGCAACTAGGCATGGGCAGCATGTAAGCTGCTTCATAAAGCCAAGCAGGATGATCTTATCATGATTCAATAAAAGGTGATCTTCATATAATAAAACTGAGACAAAATGCAATTAATGTATTTGTAGTCAGGGAATCGTTCTCTGCCTCAGAAAGCCCATTTCTGGGCAATGGACTTAGATCCATAGTATTTACAATAGAGGATAACCTCGGTTTTTTAGAATAAAATGTTTGTAGATGATTGTCAACCAAAATTTGACGACGTAAAAGTTTGGTTGTTACTCCTTGAGCAGAACTAAAAAAGACAAGTATTTAGGTGGGAAATGACATCCATTTATGTGTGAGGGAGAGTCTAAAAAATCTGGCTGTAGGGGGAGAGAGGAGCAGAACAACCCAATCTATTACTCCGGAGGCAGCGTAGTATAATACGCAAATGCATGTATTGGGTTTAAAAATTTATGTAATGGTATGCGCTATTGGCAGAAAAATGAGAAGACAAATGACATGTTTGTATGTTTCTGATATGGTAGAGGATATTCTTAGTTATAAAGCGCAAATTGGTATTTATTACCGTTGTTTTTATGGTATTACATCGAATGTAAGATTGTGCATTACAATATTGATAATATTTACATTGTTCATGAAAAGTTAAACGTGTTGCAAGTAATCATTAGTGATTATGAATCGTTTAATTGTTGCGTTCTGGATAAGCATATTTATGTGTATAATGTAGCGTTTTTTTGTTATCAAAACATTTGACAAAAAATATTATAAGCTACGGAATATTTCATTGGCTTTCGCTGGATCGTAATTTTATTATAAAAATAGTTTTTAGACGGTATACATCGTTACCATCATTACAAGAGTTGTGTAATATAGCATTGGCTAAAAATCAAATTAAATTTCCTGAATGGTCGCCTAAATGCATTTGTCAAACGTTTAAAAAGTATACGAAAAAAGGCGTTAATTTTATCGTATATTTTTAATTGACAAAAAAATAATAAGCGGACAATTATACATTTTTTTGTTTTTACATTATAATAAGCGGTTTCATGTTACATTTTTTTAATTTTTTATTGGTAAAAATAATAAGCGTCTATACATTTGTTTACATTGGAGGAAAAAAATGCGGTTATACATTTTGTTTTTTATTGAAAAAAAAATATGTTGTTATACATTAAAAAAATTTTATTTTTATATTAAAATAGTTGTGTTTCTTGAATGAAGTTACTTATTTCTTGTAGATTTGGTAGATCGATAATGTCGACATTTTTGTTCTCACTTTCAGATGCCTGTTTTTGTTGAGTGAGTGATAAATCAAGAGGTTCATCATCATCTTTTTTATTTTGTTCAATTTTAAATTTTTTGTTGTTGTTGTTAGATTTTTTTGTTGCGTCTTCTTACCGATTTCATATTTTGAACAGGTTTGACAATTTCTTTTTGCTGTAAAACGTTAATGGGGGTACACGTTTGTTGTTGTTAACTATTCCAGAAAACAGTTCTTGTTTCCCACGAAAGGCATTTCTTTGAAGAATAAGGGCATTATAGTTATGCGGTATAATGCATGTATAAACGCATATAAGTTGGGCGATACTGTCTCCTTGATTAATTAAAAAATTTTGCTTTCCTAAATTTATGAGAATAACGATGATTTCGCCAGTGTAATCACGATCAATTACGCCTCCTAATACGTGAATACTGTTATGTGCTGCTAATTCGCTTTGATCGACAATACGGCCGTAGCAGTTTTTGGGTAATTGAATAACAATGCTGGTGTTGATTTGTCTAATTTCACCGGGGAGAATGTGGCAGGTTACGGAGGAGTAGAGATCTAAGCCAGCCAATGATGGAGTTGAGCAGGTTGGAGGAAATGCTTGACTGTTAAGTGGAGCCCATTCTAATGTTAACGTCATTTTTTTAAAAAAAATTATGCATATATTTTTCTGAGGAAGATGTTTAACATCATGCAAAATCTGTTGAAATAAGGCGAAAGTGTAAACAATTTTTGAATTTATAGTTTTGTAGATGTAAAGTGTTGATAGGGAGAAAAAAATGGAGGAAGAGAATTATTTTTTAAAAAAATAGTGAAATTACTTTGTAAGAAAGAAGAAAGTTAATTGTTAACATTATATTGTTTTGATGGACCAATATGTACAAATATAAGGGGTTAGTTTAAAAGCGTTTTGACATGTGTGAGGTTAAAAATATTTTTTGACTTTACGACAGTTTGCTAAGTGTTGTTTAAATATCTACAGAAGAAAAATGAAAGAGGATAAAGGTATTTTAATTTTAAAGATGTTAATAAAAATAAATGGGGGTGGCGACGTGAGGGGAGAGAAAAAAGGGGAAGAAAGGTTTAAAAGTTTAAATATAATATATAAAAAAATAAGACGAAAAATATATACAGAAGTAGGCGTGTTTTTATTATGACATGTGGTATATGATAATAAATAAAATCCAAAGAAAATGAATAAAAGCATTAGCTTAAGTGATGTTGTAAAAATTATTTTTGTGAATGTTTGTATATGCTGCTTACTACTGAATAATAGAAGTAGTAGATAGAAAGAGCAGTTATGATGGGTCCACATTGTTTTGATATTACAATTGGCAGAGCGCAGCAATTGTTAATATTGTTAGTTTTTGTATTAATCGATCAAATGCTAGAGTTGGTGGCTGAAAAGAGTAAATTTTTTACAAATATTTTTAGCACTAATGAAACAAGTGTTAATATTAGAGCGTATGGCTTAAAAGTTAAACCATTAACAGTGGTCAGTGCGTATTTTCATAGCGATAAAGAGTATTTGAACAAAGAAGATCAAAGTCGGTGGTTAAGAATTCGAAATATGTACAAATATAAGGTGTGTGGATATAAGGGCGGTATAATACAGTCTTTTGATGCTAACGATTGCGTTCTGTTGGATTCTTGGGATAAACGACTTCAAGATCAGGTAAAAGCTAAGGAGTTTTTATATATTTGTAAGGAAGGCGACAACTACATGAATGTCAAACGTGGAGGCAGCATCATCTGTCATTATCTGGCAAAATTATTTTGACAAGTAGAGGATAAATGTTTTGCGGAGATCAACAAACGTATGCGAAACGGTGAGAATACAAAAATACCGCCTGAAAATGTGCCATTTTTATACGCTCATTTTTTTTCGATTTGGTGGAAGAACTTTATGAAAAATATGTACAGCAAATTGAATACACCAGAGAGACGGTGTTCTGTGGAGGAGATGATAAGCGAATTGTGTAAGGAGTATGAAAATTACGACAGACTGTTGGAAAAATTCAAAGATTGCGAATTAACGACTGGCGAATTATTTTTCATGGCGCAACAAGTTCATCATTATATGCAGTTGCATTGTTATGAATCTGGCGGTATGGTGCAGTTACTTAAGGCGACACTAAAGGATGTGGAAAAAAGTGTGGATGGAAATAGATATCATTGGCCAGATTTGGAGAATTATAATTGGAGTGATGATGGGCAAAATTCAAATTTACAAGCCGAAGATGAGGTGCTTTTATGGTTACCTGCTCCTCTAAATATGTCAACTGGTGGCGATAATACTACAGGAACTGTTGATGACAGTAATAATCGAAATAATGTTACTACATCTTTAAATGTTCCTCGTCTATTGTCACCATCAATATCGGAGAAATTATCATATGACGAACCTTGGAGTAAACTTTATAAAAAGGTGACGATAATAGCCAGGAAAAACGAAGAAGAAATGACAATTGACAATTAATGTATCATCTGCTTACTTCATATTTGTGCACTAAATTTGGTTTTTATTTTTTATTTCATGCATCTGATGATGATTATTATGTATTAAAAATAATAATACACATAATATGCTTTATATAAAAATATAACTTTATATTATTATTATCATTTTTTTACAATTAAAAAACTTGTATCTTCATTATCATCAACAAAATAAAAAATTATATTCCTCCAAAAAAACTTTTCAAAAAAATTCCATGTTTTTTTAATATTATTTTTGATTATTATAAAATAAGTGATGGAATAAGTGATGAAGCTAAACTAGCGATGGCAAGACCTAAAATACTAATTAAGTGACCGATAAAACTTCCATGCTGTGACATTAGTTGACGTTTCTAAGGACGTGACAACTTTGGTTCTGATAAATGTTGAAAACTTTCGCTATATTTATGTAAACAACTTAAACTTGTTTTTTACCCATATATTTGTTTCGATAATTAAGACAAAACTCTGACATTTTATCTATGGCAGCAGGTGATAAACATTGACATAAGGCGGCCTGTTTTTCAGGTTGGTCTTTGAGACATCATAATATTTCTAATTCCTGTAGAGGTGCTGATAGGCGGAAGGGATGGTGTTGTGATCTAAAAAATCATTTTCATCGAAGTTGAAACTCCCCAACGGCAGTGGCAGTGGCGGCGGTGGCAGCGGGTGTAGAGAGTGGGAGGTTAGATGACGTCATTGTTGTTGAGACAATTACTTCTTTTTTCTCCTCATTTGTAGTTGATGTCTTGCACTGGACAATGATGGGCAACCATAATTGTTTGCGTTTAATAAGAGTAGTGCATATGGGGTTATAAGTTGATAGGGTTGATTATGTTGTTCTCTTACTAATTCGAGGGAATGGATGGTTTCTTTAAAATGACTAATTTCTTCTTGATAAAGTCCTCCGCCACTTTGAACTGCTTTAATTAGTTGAACGAGAAATAAAATCACCAATGTCAAGGTGACAACTAAGGCAAATAGTGTAGTGCAATTTTTTAAATACTTTTTAAATGTTTGTGGTTCTTTTTGTTGTATTTGTTGTTGTACATTGTTATTAGTATTTGACATATTTTAATTGGTACTGGTTGTACTACCTGTTGGCATGTCAAGGTTAACGGGCGATATTTCATCATTATCAACAATGGTTGAAGATGAATTACCAACACCGACATGTGTATAAATATTTTTTAAAACAATAGACAGCATGATATTGTTTATCTTTTGTTCCGTTAAGTAACCCCTGATAGAGAGCTTCTCCTAAATAGGCAACCGTTTCTTCGCCAGGTAAAATTTTACTCAAATACCTTACGCAGGTAGGTGCGTTTGGCATGAAATCTAGAAATAAATAGGTGTATCCTTGATGTGTGGCATCTATATATGCCTCTTCAAATTCTTTGGCTGATATGCCTTCCACCTGTTGACCAAAATGGCGACATTGTTTGCTGTCACGTGGACTTTTGAATAGAAAAAAGTATTTTGTATTCAAACTAATTGTGCAACTTTTGTTACCTCTAGGAAATAAATTTTGATTAAAAAGAATGACGCTTATATTGTCATGATGACTTCCTTTTGTGAACATATCTGAAATAAATTTATTAGATTAACACTCGATCATCAAAAAATAATTAAAGTTTTTAGCTGTTTATCATTCGTAGGAATTTCGTCCAATAAACCTTCGTTTAATTGTACTTTTTTAAAATTGTTCCAAACTTGTTTATCATTGTATAAAGGTTGATATTTACCATAGCATATAATGAGTTTATCAGGAGGTGATGAAATCATTTTGTTTGATATACATAAAAACTTTGTTAAAAATACCGTTTTTCCACATTTTGCAGGTCCCGCAAAAATGCAAGTAAACGGATGTAATAATTTTACTTCATATTTTTATCTAAAAAATAACACGTTTTTCTCTTTGCTAATTTTTAATTAATGTTTTTTTCTTTTAAAAAAAATTAATCATCCGCTTAGACTAACTGATATAAAAAATGATATAAATGTAAATGATATAATTAGACTTTTAAAGTTTCTATCTATAATATCGACACGCAATAAAAATAAAAAATTTATTTTACAAAACATCATATTTTTTATTAATATAATGATGTGAAAATTTATATAAAACTTTAAAAATATACGCATACATAATTATTTTATTCAACATATTGCTAATTATTTTTAAAAAATTGAAATAAACAAGTTTAATAATTAATCATCATCGATAGTAATGACTTCCAGATTGCTGTTGTTGTTGTTGTTGATAACATGACGAACATTGGGTGTATAACGGCAACGATTTTCACCTCTAGAAGCTGATGACCCTCCTGATGAAGTAGATGTAGAAGCACCGCTACCATCCACAATGTTGGTGGTTAATATTAAACCAAATACGGTTTTACACAAGCAACAGGAGGGGCGTTTTTCTTCTTACCTTTAAAAACTTTTTTAGATTGCCAATTATCACCATGATTGATTTTTGGTGCTGCTATTCCATAATCTTTATCATCATCATCATCTGGCAAACATGCGGTGTCAGCATCCGATAAGATTTCGTTATTATTTGTAGTAGCGTCTTAAGGTTGATATTGAACTGCCTGTGTTGGTTAGGGTTTTAAAGGTGGCAGACTTTCCTCCTCTTCATCATTTTGACCGGCACTGTTGGTAAATATAAATTGCATGGCCTGTGCTGTATGTGGTCCGCCTTTATTTTCATTTGGATCCATCATAGCAAAAGCTTGGTCAATCAAGGGTATCAGTTGTTTTAATTGTACCTAACTTTCTTGGGTAAAGTTTAAGCCGGTACACCATCCATTTTGATGTGGCACAACATCACCCATAGCAGTGGCAGAATTAAAAACACGTTCCAAGTCTCTTAATTCTAAGAATTTCCGTTGCTGGTAAGTATAGACTTTTAAACCTCAATTATATCAAAAAATGTTGTAGCAGGCTATTTGACCCTCCATATCGCTGATGGATCAATAAAGTTCGATGGCGAGTGTGGTATGACATCCGTTTTCAATAAATTGTCAAGTCAACATTGGATGCTGGATTGAAGATCCGGTGGCATTTTGTGGTGTATAATTATATTTGCCAATCATTTTTTTGAATTTTTTAAAAAATCACTTCATAAGAGAGAGTTGTTACACTTTTAAATGTTATTAAATAAATGATTGTTAAACATCCAGTGTGTGTGGCTTTTTATTGCTAACATTTTTGAAGTTAAAGAGGTTAATAGGGTGATTTTTATTTACTTTAGAAGAAATATCCGATAGATAACTACAACAAAAGTGTAAATTTAAACTGATTAATTTAAGAGGTGTCAAAAAAGATTAAAAGGTTTTTCAATTAACTCCTCGCTTCTCCCTACTCTACCTCCTATATAACACATGTGAAAATAATTTTTAAAAGTGAAAATTGTAGTAATCTATTAACATCATGATGAATAACTACTAACCACTTAATTTCAAAAACATGTTTTATTATTATTGTAATGTTGACGCACAGTGGGGCAATATAGAAGGAGGAGTAGGTGAAAAAAAAAGTAAAAGTGTTAAGAGAACTATGATGTTCAAACACGTATTAAATTACTTAGCTATAATATTGTTAACGTTACAATGATGTAGTAAAAAAATGTTATGTATACTATTTTGATTTATTGCAAAAGGAACAGTTTTGAAAGCATGTACAACTTTGTTTTAATGTCGACAATGTTGTTGATTTATTGTTATGAGGATCATATTTTTTATATAACATTTTCATTACCAATTTATCGTTTAAACTTAAATCCTTAATGTATAAATGATTTAAAATATGTGCCAGAGAAATTTTTTTATAACGGTCAAATAAATAAAACAATGAGCCCCACATGTAAAGCTATTTGAACTCTGTAATACCGGGTGTTTCTAAATTGGTGGTCCAAACTGATACTGGTATTAGTGGGACCTAAAATAATATATTTGATCAAAAAACCAAGGGTCCAAACCTTGCCGTTAAAAAGTTATAGGTAACTGATGCCCTAACTTTTAACATTTGATTGCCCATTGAGTTGGGTTTGCAATGAAGTAAACAGGCAACACTGCATAACATCTTATTGATACTAAATGCAATAAACACTTAAGTTTGTCAACCTGTAACTTTTTAACAGTTAGTTTTGGACCCTTGGATTTTTGATCAAATATCTTATTTTAGGTCCCTTTAACACCAGTATCAGTTTGGACCACGAATTTAGAAACACCCTGTATATGCGGATTAATTAAAATATTTTAAAAGTGGTTTTCAACCATTGTTGCCACTATAAGTGATAAAACAAAAAAGAGTTGCCAAAAGAGTCAAAAAATTCTCCCTGCATACATTCGTTAACATAGAAACAAACCCAATGTTGACCACCTTTATTGTCTTCATCTGTATTTAAAATTATGCTCATACCCTTAAAAGGTTTATTTACACACTCTAAATGATTAGCAGGAAGTACTCCTAAAAAGCAACCTTTACCACCGATGGTAAATAATATTTTGTTCTTACATTTATCCAAAGTAAAATTATCCAGATTTTTTTTCATTAAGCATTAGAATTGACAGCGCTAACCTGACAATTACAATTAATGTACATTTTTTGACTAAACACGCCGCAATATATAATTTGCATATTTTCAGCTAATTTAACGGTAAAGTGTTTGTTCAATTTTAAGACACCAGATTGATTGGGCTGTGTCAAATTGCTACTGGCATTATGATGAAAATTGAAAGGGTTTTTGTCAGGAGCACTGTTTAAAGCTTCATGGGTTAAAAACGAACAGACAAAACTGTACGGAACTTTACTGTTAAAAGGGTCGTTGAGTACAAAAGACAGAATCCTTGGCGATGGAATGCGATCCCACCTGAATGTCAGGAAACGCATAAGAAAATTGTCCTAATGGCATTGGGCGTTCCAGCAGTATAGCATATTAATATAAAATTATCTGGTTTGTATTTGTTATATAGCAGCACAATGTCGTCAATTTTAATTTGATAACCTCCTTTGGCCGGATCATTATTTAAATAAAATTCAGGTTTACTACGTGTTAATTTGATGTGTTTGAATAAGATTAGGCATTAATTTTCCGCAGCGTGGTAGATCCAAATGTAATTTAACAACCAAGTTATAATTTTTTGATAAAGCTACATTGGCGTTTAAATGTTTAGTACCGGTTGTACAACCATCAGCATTAGGTGCATAAACGTCGTTAACCCAATTTGCATCGAGTATAAAACCCTGCAATAGTCTTTTACTTTTTATTAACTCGTTATCAAAATTTAACAAATTTCCAAAATCACATTTATAAGGATATAGGTTACTGGCTGTTGTAATTAGGAAGCTGTTTATACTTAATTCAATTTGACTAAACATACAAGATTTAAAATTATTAGTAGGGGTTACCACATTTGTTTCATCTAAGTCATTTCCATTTGCTTTTACTACACGTCTCTTAATTCTAAAGCAGGGTTCAATAAAATCCAGGAAAAAATCCAAGTCTGCGGGATTATAAAATCGATAGTAGGAGATTGTTTGGTGGTGCTTGAGGTAATAATTCCACCTCCAAACGCTCCTGAATTTCTTAATATTCCACGTTACCTTTTTCATCATTGAATAGGTCTAATCTATCGTCATAAATTACGTCTTTTTCTTTTGAATTTTTACTACTATTTTCATTGTTGACATTATGTTTTCTATTAGGCATGATGATAAAAATAATAAATTTTTAAAAAAACGTTTTACGCGCACCACATCTGATAGGACCAAAGATATCTCGTTTTATGGAAGTTTTTTTCGTATTTTTTGTTTTTTTATCGATTTTTTTTACCGTACCATATCTACCATGTCTACTACTACTAAGAGGTTTAGAATGTAAACGTGGTGATACCGCAGAAGATGATTTAATTCCCCTAAATTGTGTTCTAGTTAAATTTTCCATTCCACCAGGAAGTATTCCTAAAAGTAATCCCGTCATATTACCGCCCATAAATTTTGTACCCATGGCATTGACAGCACATCCAAGTAGTGACGATCCTGCCTTTTTAAAATGCTCTTTTCCAGCTTTGCCAATATTTCTACCTGCCTTTGCATCTTCTAGGGTGTTAATACCGGCTCTACCCAATTCTCTCCCAACAGTTCGAGCCATAGGATTAACTAAGAGACGTATCCATCTAAAAATGTTAGAGAAAAAACTACCGAATCCTTGCCCACATTGAAAACAAACACCCGCATAAAATGCAGGATGACAATTCCCCCAACCTCTTTGATGCTGATGACACTGTTTCATATAATAACACAATAATTTATCACCACCTGCATTACTATGACCATAACATTTTCCTTTTATTGCTATATTAACCAAAAAAAACGTTTTTATTTATTCTTATTAACACGTTTAAAATGCAGTTTTATTTGACTGTTATCGTCTTTAAAATTAAATAAACTTCCAAAACAGGTACGTAAATCAATGTTTATAGTTTGAAAAGTATTCAAACATTCAGGAACCTACTGTGGCTGGTTATAAAGAAATTGAACAAAATTGTTTTGATGCTGCATATTTATAGGGACAATTTGGAATAATTGAGCCTGCATATTGCCGATGTACTGATGTTGAATAATGTTGGTATGCACAAATACTGCTGTTTCTTGTATATGTGAAGGAAATGTAGCTCTCGCCTTCCATCCGCCAATTTTATTGTTTTTTTTTTGTTGTATATATAATTTCATTTAAAAAAGGATCCTCATGTTCGAAGGTTGGTGAAAATCCTAGAATGTTTGTAAGTTCTGTTTCAAAAAATATTTTAGCAGTATTATGTACAGATCCGACTAGAATACGGTGTAATTTTGAGTCGTAAACAAACTGCAATGTTTTATTAAAATATCTGCCATATTTATTTATTACTTTATGGGTTTTAAATTTAAAATCTGGAATTTCACGGTTAAGATTTTCGATAATATTTGCTATATTCTGTCATACAATAAGATTTAAATTTTCTACCAGTATTTCTTTGCTATCATAACATCCTGGGGGTATTGTTAGATTATTGCGATAAATAAAATAATAACTGTTCATATAAGTTTGGCCCTCTAAATGTACATTTACAGGCCACATGCTAATACTTGTGTTTGATTGCCATTGGGTTTTTTCTTTAAAATTGTATGTGGCGTGATTTAAAGGTAACTTTTTATGTAAAATAATAGAAGGAATATGAGGAAGTTGCAAAGTGAAAGCATAATTAAGCGAATTAGCATCTGCTGTTATATTTTCATATCAATGTGGAAACATTATATCTACCAACCCTACTTCCCAATTAGTTGAACCCAATTTAATACTTTCAGGCAAATGTACTGTAAATGATCCAGCTTTATTTTTTGGATAATATTGTACAGATGAATTAGACGTTAACACTAGAAAGACGGAGGTGGTCAAAATGACCGCAAATGATTTTCAAAAATTGATAACTTTTTTGTTTTCAAACATTTTTGTATGAACTTTTTTGACTTTTCCTAAATTTTAACAGTTATCAATTTAAAACAAAATTTTTAAAAAAATTTTCATTAGTTTTTGAGTTATTCACACAACTACCTATAAAGACGCATAGCGGTCAAAATGACCGCAATGCATTTTCTATGTAAATCAATTAGAAATGCATGTTGGTGAGTTAAGGTTCATGTTAGGTGATATTCAATCATGATTGGGCAAGATAATTAACTAGTTCATTAGTTTATTTATGTTTATTTTTACATTTTCAAATGCAATTTCAATGACTTGTAATCAGATTGTAATTGATTTGATAACTTTGCCACAAAGTGAATCTGAATGATCAGGTGATGATCTTTCAGATTATATTCAAGAATATAATGATGAACATATGTAAAAATAACTATTTTAATTTTTGATTGATATCATATAAATAAAATAATTGTTTTCATGTTGCACCAAATCTAGACACTTGGAAGAACCGCTAGAGGCCTATGTACATTATTAGTGGTTAGACTTATTTATTTTGGCCACAAGATCCCAGTAATCAACATAACAGTTTTAATTATAATGTTTATAGTGTTTTTAATTATTTTTTTAGTATGAAAAATGTAAGTTTTGATTCTGAAACTTCATGAAATGAAGATAAAGTTGACAATCAAGCAAGAAGTGTAATTGAAATCAGGGGATGTTATATAATAGTGTACACAAATTCAAGCTTCAAAATGTTTTGGTAATAATTCTTAGTCATTGTCAATTTATGAATTAGAAGTTTCATAGCTATGTTGTATGTTAAAAGAGCACTAATAAAATCCATTTATTATATTTTTTGAACCAGATTTGGTTCTAAAATAATTTAGAAATCAACCAGAGCCAGATTCAAAGCCATAATGATATATTTTCTAGTATATCAATGAAATAATGATGTATTTTTGGGTAGTTTATCCTAAACTCTACTGAATTGTTTGCTACAACTTTCAGAAAAAATTAGGAAAACTACAATTCAACTTCAGAAGATTTAACTAATAAGCTGAAGCAAAATACAAAATTTCAGAGTTGATAAAAAAATGTCAAATGAGAAATTGCAAGAAAATAAAACTGTATTAACATGAGAAACCTCTACAAAATAACCTGTGGAAAATACAGTAACAAATAAAAAAGGTGGCTTTTGTGATATAATAAAGTACAATGCAATTAAATGTGAATATTTTGTAATAAACATGTTGCATTTTGAATTTTCCCATATAAATTCAATGAGCGGTCATTTTGACCGCAGTTCGTCTTTATATGTATTTGGTTTTATCCGTCTTTCTAGTGTTAAAGTTATGTAAAAACCGTTTTGACTGGTTTCTGCTTTAAAAGCCATTTTGTTTATTTATTTATTTATATTTTAACATTCAAGCAATAGAAGATGTTTTCGCATTTGAACACTAGAACATTATGATAATGTTTTATGCTTTACACTTTTTATTTATATATTTTTTAAATCTTTTTCAGCCACCCAAGTATTTATTTTAGAGGGATAACCCCACCATTTCACCAAATATTGTTTCTGTTTTCCCACTTTTTTACTCTGTAGAATTTTTTCAATTTTAAAATAAGTTTTTAATGTTGGTTTTGCTACTTTTTGTATTTCAGCTTCCTAGTATACACCGTCTATTTTTTCACCCTCGCTATCCATTACTTTATATACGGGGTAAAGATGACGTAAAATTACTTGAAATAGTGAAAATTTCCTCAGTACAATTGGGTGTATCAGTTTCCTTATCAAATATTCTTTTTAAACTAGATAAGCGTACACTATCCCTAACTTTAAAAATAGGTTTGTTGGTTTTTATTTGCTGATTTTTTCTATATAATCTTTTATAATCTAAACTTTCATTTTTTGTATTTACTTTAATAGGAGCAATTCCTGTTACCCTTGATGGTGTATTATTGTAACCCTCCATAAGTTTTGGTAAAATTAATGTATAACAATAAGAGTTTTTATTTCTAGCGTACCTTTGTAATTTCATTCTTAAAGTACGATTTAAACGTTCCACTACTGCGGCTTTTTTATTGCTAACTGAAGTATAAAAATTTACACCATAATCCTTCATCAGTTTGCGTACTTATTTTTTTTCAAATTATTTTCCTTTATTGCTATGAAAATTAGCAGGTGCATTATGATTATTGGTAAAAACTTTACTTTTATTTTTGCTCACCTCTACAGCCCCTTTAATCAGTAAAGGTCTTGCCCATGCAGATTTTGAGAAAACATCAATAACAGTCAGAATATATCTAAATTTATTATATTGAGAATAGCCTTGCATATCCAAAATATCTGCTTGCCATAAATCGTCAATACCAACAGCGTAAGTTTTATTACGTGGAAATTTATGTTTAAATTGTTTTAACAAACTGAAAGGGTATTGTTGAAGTGTCCATTGTTGACACCGTTTTGTATTTGGTTGACGTATATATTTTCTAAAACACTCAATAGAACCTAAACTGTACAGACTTGTCATATCATAATATTGTAAATTCCATTTTCTTTCTAATGTCTGATGACATAATCTTTTCTTTTTCTTCTTTGCTAATGGCATTGTGGTTGTTGTTGATTTTGTTGTTGTTAACAAAAAAATTAATTAGTAACCAAAAGGCCAAGCCTTTAATTGACCATCTACATAGGCTTTATCAAACACTATCTGATACATTTTATCACAAACTTGACTTTTTAAATTGCGGGTATATTTACATCTTTTAATGTTAAACTGTTTCACCTTTATCACAAACCTTTTTCTCTTCATTTTTCATTTTTCGTTGACATACCATGCTTTTAATAAGTTGATAATTTATATCTGCAGTTGTGTTAAAATTCATATTTATTCCTCTTACTTTCCACGATTCTTCTCCATTACTCAATTTATACCCGTAACTGTTTGGACCGCCACACACAAATTCCGTAATATAAACTTCTTTCTCATCTTTACTTCAACCTGTAAACGAGTATTTACTACAAATTTTATCGGTTAATTGTCCCAAATTTTCGCCAATCAACCCTTTCAAAGTATTTTCTATTCCACGTGGTACTATGTATATTAAACTATCTGTATTCATATAAAGCGAATTTTCCCCTAATATATCCAATAAAAGTTGTAACCTTAATCTAGCACAAGCTGTTGTATAGGCAGCTATAACTAAATTAGTTTTTGCAGAACTCTCGTTCACCTCCACCAAGAATTTATATGTCACCAACATGTTATTTTTGTTGACTAATTTTGCGTCGGTAATCACTTTATTGTCGCTATTTAAAAGATCAACAAGTGTCATTTAGTTGTCAATCACCACTGTAACAGGTAAATCTTCAGGTTGAGCAAAGTTTCCCCATAAAGAATTAAGACAAAATTTGGCAATAGCCCTCTTTTTTAGCCCACATTTTTTTTACTTTTTCCAACTTATTACCTTCTACCTGTTCCTAATTTTTATATAATTTAATTTATCAGCTTCACACCAAACCCAAGAAGGCCATCCCGAAGATTTCTGCTTAATCTTAAGTAAGGCATCCACGTATTTAGCAAATAAACATTTCATTGTTTTTTTTAATGCCAAATTTTGTATACTTTTATCACCTGATAACTGCGTTTGACAGCCTCATCTACTTCAATTGTTGTCCAAGTACCGCTTATAGCCCTTGATAAATGCGGATGGTTACATTTACCATCGGGTGGGTTACAACATAAGGAAAACATTAATTTATTTTTACATCTAATTGGCAGCAAAGGGTGATATAATTTAAACGGAGGAACTACCACACACTTTACCATGCCAAAATATTTGCCGTTGCCTTCATAATTAGTTGGGTGTAAAATTTGAAAATGTCCTACAGGCATGATGTCATATTTATTAACCGTCAGATATAAACTAACACAATCAACATACATAATTTTTCTCCTATTTTTGCCTTGTAAAATAGACGTGTAGGCTTCATAAATCCACCATAAAAACGTTGCCTTGGAATCAAGGGGCCTATCAAACCGTAAATATTATTGATAAAAAACTCTTGCATAATCAAGTCTGTTGTAATTTCACTCTCTAATTTGCTCTCCCACTTCACAATTATGTCTTTAATTTGAGTTATTTCCTTCAAATCGTGCAAACGTCGAATCGTTTGATTGTATAAATCACGCATGGGAATATTGCTTACTCTATGAAAACTATGTGGTTTATAACAACTCGGACAACCATGGAAATAACATCCCATAAACTCATATGCACAACTACTCACTTCATCTCATTCGTTCACATATAAATTTCCACAATTATTTTCACCGCCATTTAAAGCGTGAGATATACAAACTCCTTTTAATTGAGCAATCCATTCCAACCACTTAATACTCTTTTCACATTAACACTTTTTAGATGGATAATAACCCTTAGGAGGTATTATACCAATACTATTTAAAGGCATAAAATGAGCAAAATATACTTTTTGACAGTATGAAGCTAATGTTATAGCGTGTAAAAAAGGATCTATATTAAACATTTTGTGTGTCATATGTCTAAATTTATTGCACACCTGTTGTAAAATGACAACATCAGACTGACAATATTCGCGCAACTCTATTCTAAAATTAAAGGTTTTTCCAATCTGTTGAGCATGCTAATCCATCAGACTTTGACATTTGTATGGAGTTTTCTTCATATCTGGTTCGTAAAATTCCAAAGCCGGCCACACTCCTTCATAATCTTGATTCTCTAAACCAGTGGTTCCTAAACTTTTTTGGCTTACCGCCTACTTTTCGAAAAACATTTTTTAGCCCCCCCACAAAAGAAAATGTGTATTAATTCTGTCTCATTTTTATATAGCAGTGGTTTCCAAACTTTCTTTTTGCTATGGCACTCTTGTGGAGCTAAAATAAATTTTTATCACCCCTATAATTTACATTTAACACTACCAACATCTGAGTTATACCTATTCCTACCATTCCTGGTCAATTGACATGTCTAATTTTTCCACATAAAATAATAATGATGTTGAATTTAATACATGACATATACCTTGTAATTTGATATAAGATTATACTTGTTTTTGAATCTTTTTTTACATTATATTAGCTTTTTGTTCAAAACAAAATAAATGAGACAAATCGCCATTGAAACAAAATGGCTTTTAGTCTCATTATGATAATTTCACAGTTTTTCTTTTAAAAAAAATAAACGAGGCAAATCACCATTGAAAGAAATGGATTTTAGTCTCATTTTGATAATTTCACAGTTTTTCTTTAAAAAATATTACCAAGGCAAATCACCATTGAAAGAAATGGATTTTAGTTTCATTTTGATAATTGCAGTTTTTCTTTACAAAACAAAATAAACGAGACAAATCGCCATTGAAACAAATGGATTTTAGTCTCATTTTGATAATTGCACATTTTTTGCTGAAATAGCTATCTGTAAAGCCTTTTTTTTAAACTTCATAATTTTTAGCCGCTATTACTTGAAATTTGCTGCAGCACCTTTAGTTTAAGTTTGCTGTGGCACTCATTTTGGGAACCATAGCTATCAAGATTTCATTAAATTTTTAAAAGAGTGTATTGCAATTGCTAGTATTATTCCAAAATAAGTCCACATGGTGTATTCAAGGTCACCACACTATGTTGCAGTGGTTCCCAACCTTTTCAAAACTGCGGAATACCCTGAACTGACACAAAACCTATCAATGACTGGTCAAATGACCTGCACCTAAAACTAATTATTTATTTTTCAATATAGAATAATGTCATTCAATTTAATTTATGACAAATTGTTTTTGGTTTTATTTAGAAACTAATATGGTAGGTTATAAGGAGCTAACGCTCATATAAGTTCTAGTTATAGTAAGTAGATTACAGTTAACTACCAGTAAATGTTTGGTAGAGCACTTTTGGGATGCTTGGGGAGCAACTATTGGGAACTGCTGCTATTTCAACTGCTGAAAATGTTTTTTTAAATACATGCTTAAGAATAAAAAAGTGCTTTACAACTATGTCGCATTTTTATGCTATTCTTATATCTTTATATATCTTTTCTTCACAAAAGTACCGCTATTTGGCGCTCCTCCCCGTGGGGGCATACGAGTTTTCATAAGCGATAAACGTAACTTTCCGTCTGTCAAATTAAATTTATCATTCGAATTTTGAATATTAACTATCATATTCAACAACAATATTCCCGTCAACCATTCACGTAACTGCCATATTCTCACCTTCAGCAACAATGCCAAGTCCATGATTATTATGAGTGGGAGGTTTTTTAAGAGTCGCCATCGCCTCATTCTTCTCACTTAGTTCGTCGTATATCTTTTTAACACCGCAAGTATATATACTAATGACATAATTAATTATTTTATAACTAATATACAGTTTTTTATTTAACGTCAAAAAATAATTAAAGCAGTTTTTTATTTTAATTATTCACAAATTTTAATACTTTATGTTCAGTTATATATTTTTTTTCCATCACTATAGCAATTCAATGTTTTACCAAATACTACAAAATATAAACCTGAAGTAGGAGGTTTTGTTGGAATAGCCTCTAAAGCTGTTTGAGATATTAAGTATGCTGTACCCTCTAAAGAACCACCAAAAAAAGTAAACGCTTGTAATGGATGTATTGGTTGTAAATGAAGGGGTGGTGGTGGTGATGATGATGATGACGACGTATAACTAGTAGAAGGTTGGTGGTGTTCTTGCTGTTGTTGGTCTTGTTCCTGCTGATTTTGATGGTAATGGTGATAATGATAATGGTTATGATATTGTTGTCATTGTTGCTGTTGCTGTTGTTGTCTATATTGGCGATCCAAATTTTTGTGAGTAAAATCCTACATAAATTTAATAAAATAATAAAAAAAATATATACATAATATAAACAAAAAAAACACTTACCATATTCGTCGAGTATAAGGGTCTAACGACAAGCTCTTATGATACTATTTTTTCAGTAAATAAAAACAAAAATTATTTTTTTTATTTATAAAGGGATAAAAAATACATACACTGTTCAAAAGCCAAGGCAAGATACTCTAAACCGTTAGAAACAGGCACTGATGACCCCTCTCTCTACGCCATAATGTGTTCAATCGTATAACAACGGGTTAATTTGCGTTGTCTAGATATGTATTAAGTAAAAAATTATTTTAAAAAAATTTAATTTTATTTTGGCGGTAAAATTCAAAACAATAAAAAAAGTAACTTACACTTAAATTTGACGATATTTGTCAGTAATTACAATTTGTATAAAAAAATATTATCGATTATTAGTTCCTCAGTATTGTAAAATAAATTTGCATCAAATGAACTCTATAATAAATAATTTTTAAAACATTTTTTTTATTTTTTATTTTAAAATAAAAATCTTAAGACTCTTGCCACTTCCAAATTGTAGCCGTTAAAACACTTGTCAATTCTTTTAAAAAAGTTTTTAACCAAGTGGTGCAATTCAAATCTCTTTATATATATATATATTCATTTTTAACTCAACTCCCATCTGTTTATACTCATCACCCAGTTTCCTCTCTTATTTTTCAACTTAACTATTGCTAATAAAAACATTCACACTACTTTTATAAAACAAAACACCCCCCTCTTACTATTTGAAAAGGCCTCACATTACAAATTGCAGCAATGACCAAGTACTTACTTTTTATTTTGACAGATGCTATATAACTGATGGCAGTGTCTTAAGAATAGTGTGCAAGCAATTAATTAAGTTTTAATATTTTTTTAAAACTTCAACCTATAATAATATGAATACTGCAGACGACTTTTATTCAAAAAGTTCGGAACGTTCCACCAACAATAAGATTCCTGATATTAAAATTATTAACATACCACCTTTATGTGATATTGACAAAAACATTTTACACAACTTCCAAGATATGTTTCAAACATTCAATTTTATTTCAGGTTAATTAAAAGCATGTTTATTAAAAGAATGTGCTACTTGTTTAAATTTTAATGCAAAACGCACTGCAATATTACATCTATTAAATCATCACTTTAAAATTGACAACAATATTATCAACAATAATACAAACAGTAAGTAAATTTTTTTATAAAAACTAAATTTTTTAAAATTAAAACATTCTTTTCTTTATTTAGTTTACATATTAAACATGTCAAAATATATTAACGACGGCACCCATTTGCAACCAACTTCCAATAAGACTCCAATTCAACCTATTGAAATTGATTATGCGACAGTTAACGTCGAAACACCTACACCAATTAAGTAAACTATTAAAAAATAAAAACATTATTAATAATAAAATATTTTTTAAATTTTTTAATAGATTACCCACCACCAAGCAGTCCTCATGATATTAACCAGTTTCTATCAAACCTCACCAACTACATCAATTGCCAAAATCCTGCTCAAAAAATATTTTACCTTCGACCATTAACCAGGTTAAAGAGAACAAAATGTTTAACATTTAGACCACCACAGTTTTGACGGTTACAGGTGCATCATTGCAGCAGATTTTGGATTACAATGTTGAAACGTTATAGTGGCCAAAATGGCCATCCAGATCACCTTGACTTTAACTGCTGAAGCACAGAAAACACCCAGAGCCACAATGCGATCTGCAACACCCACTACTGTGTTACAGACCACTAAATGTGTGCACTTTTGCGGCTTATGAGAGTTTCAGTACCCAACTTTTTACTTAAAGATACAAGGTTTGCCTGGTGGACTTTAGTGGCGGTTGTCGGTACAAGTCTATTCAGAGCCTCTTATCGTTAGCACATTGTTAAGAGATGAATCCTGCGATTCACACAGCGCACAGAAAATGCTCAACTTAGATGAATAGCCCACAACTACTCACCAAGGGAATTTAATCTAAGCTATGGGAAACACATTACCGACACATACGTGCACCTGAACTTCCAGTTATCGTATTATTCCGGTCAACACACATCTTTTACAAGTCGCCCAACAATAGTAATTACTAGCATTATTTTGGCAACTTACCGCTATAAACACTGATACAGTTAAATTGGTCACACTGTCCCTTTACCCACACAGAAAACTTTATTTACTTGCAAGGCTTGCATTGCTTGGAAAGTGATGATTTGCGTGGCGGAAACATGGTTCTACCACCAGCTGTAACTGGAAATTTTGGACACCCATGTTCCCACAATTCAAAGCCACCAATTGCTTTGCAATCGCCAATAAAGCCATGCTTACTAAATGAAAAGCAGTCTACTTGCAAATAAGTTAGGTTAACCAACACTTTTAACAAGCATCAATAAACAAAATCACAGTACTACTGCCAACCACAGCAGAATGCTGCAACTGGAAATCTTAGACACCCGTGATCCTGTTACCAATACTAATTTTTAATGCAGACAACTTTATTCTTACTTGCAAAACAAAACATGTTTGCTTTTCATTGAAAAACAAAAAGGCAAGGTATTCCTTTATAAGCGAGTTAAGCAAGCCAATTTCAGCAACATAAAGTTACGGTACTACCGCCAACCACAGCAGAATGCTGCACCTGGAAGTCTTGGACACCCGTGACCCTGCCACTGCCATCAATTTTTGATACTAGCAACTGTATCCCAGCTTATAAAACAAAATTATGCCCACAATTTTTGATGCTTAATCAAAAACAACGCTCACAACAAAAACCATGACATTACCGCCAACCACAGCATTTAGCTGCACCTGGATGTCTAACACACCCGTGATTGCACCTCTTGTTGTTTACGATGCTTGATTAGCCACCAACAATTAAATTTTGCCTAACACATAGCACTTTAAATACCAACGCATGACTACTGGTACCCCTAAACAGTAGCCATGCTGGAAATTTAAGTTAACTCTTCTAAATGCAGCACTTTTAGTTCGCACTTTTAGTGCCTCACACAAGTGCAAGGCAACTGAATCCCTACTACCTAACTAGCGTGATAATTTGCTATAAAAGCAATTCCGTGGTTTTGCAACAAACCTAAGCACAAGGCTTAGGGTCGCTCCTAGTTAATAATGCATCGCCCTTGCCCCTCCAGCAGAAGGGGTAAGCATTAGTAAGATTCGAAACTGCAAAACGGCCTACTGCTTCCTAAAAAACTGAAGAGTTACCAGACAAGCTGCTTCCCACATCAAAAGATGGTTTCGGGCAAATCGGTAAAATGCTGACGGAAAATAAAAGCACAACCACACGCAGCTTACCACATCATCTGATGGGTTCCGGAATGTTGGTTAAATGCTAATGCGATATTACCAAAAGCAGCTCCCCACATCAATTGATGGAATCGGGAAAGTCGGTAATCGCAACACAAACTAACAACTTAAATATTTTTAAAAAAAAATTAAAATCAGCATTTGTGGGCTACTAACATGAAAAAGGCTTACATTATAAAGCCCTGTATGTGACAATACATAGTATTATATATAGATACAGTACATGTTAATATTGACGGTATATACTGTATATTTTGACGGTAATTATATCAGAGGGTAATTATTTCAGGAGGTAAGTATTTCAGATGCCTCGGATGTCTGCACAATGCATCCGAGGTGTCTAAATTGACAAAGAGTCGCAAGACTCTGCAATGACGAGGAATCTTAGTACTCCACTATGACTAAGAGACCTAGCTATGATGTGTACGAGGAGTCTGACTACTCTGATGCGTACGATGTCCGAGTGCTCGGATGCGTATTTGAGGACTCAGATGCGGACGATGAGCCTAAGAGCTCGGATGCGAACGGCGAGCCTAAAAGCTCGGACATAGGCGAGGAATACGACTACCCTGATGTATGCGCCTGAGAGTAACTAGACTCTTGAGCGCCTTGCTGGTATTGTATCCAAGTTGGCCTGATGCCTGCTCAGTAGCAGGTGGAGACTAGAATCTTGGTGACACGCGTGTCATGTCCTAGTCCTAGTATGAGTAGCTTCGGAGATGTAGCCCTTTGCGCCGGTGCTGTCCGGGAACTGGGTCCAGATGTCCGAGAGTTTGCTTAGTGGAAGGCAACCAATCTTGTATTGGTTGCAGTCGTAAGAGAAGTACTGACCGTGAAGTCCCTAGCTCCTTCTGTCCAAATAGTTCAGTTGGTGTGTCGTGGGTTTGTGCCTCTTTAGGCTGCTTCAGTTACAATGAGAAAAGAATATAGGCCAGACAATGTATACAAGTCAAATAACTTTATTCACTTAATACAAGGAAGCAATTCTTGGAGTGGCTCTATGGAGACCTGTCAGCATGACAGTCTTTCTAATCTAATCTGTTATACCTAGCAAGGTAGAGCTCTATATATACTAACTCAAAGGGGTTGGGCCTCCGCTGAGGTCTAATCCCATGCAAAGATAAAGATTAACAAATAAGGCTAATGAGCCATCAATCAAAGTACTCTTATAGGGACCGCTGTCCATACAAGGGGCTTATCTAAAAATAGCAAAACATGCATACATACACACAATACACTATATAGGAATTTAGGTCAACTGTCAACTTAAAGCTGACAGTTGATTAATTACTATTTGCCATGCGGATGAGCCGCCGGCCGGCCTACAATGTTAGGTTAGGTTAAAACGTCTTTGTGGTAAAAAAACATAGAAACGTCTTGTTGGTAATTGTTCTACATGTAAAACAAGGTAATCCACATATCAAGATATTTTTCTGGTGATACCACATCGGCATTAACATATTGGCAACATGGTTTTTTGGGCCATTATGATTGCGAACCATGTGGACTATGCTACGATTTGAAAAACTACTAATCACAAAGAAAGCAACAAAAATTAATGTGTTTGCAATACAAAAATACAATTGGGAAAATTGCAAATCTTTTCAGTAATAATTTTAGTAAATGGATTAATGAATGGGTGCTTGATTTGAAAGCCGCAAATGAATAACTGAAAATAGCACTTTCCTAAACTTTTTAAAATGAAAATAAATCCGCATGGGGGAGGTAGGATATCAAGGGCTGGCAAACGCCATTTTGTCATTTTTTAACCTCATTTCAACAGTTAACATCTAAACAGTGCTGAAGTGCTTTTTGTTGTGTTGTAAATATTTTGTGTTGAACTTGTCTATAACAAAAATGAAACCAGGATTTATTGGTCTGTTTCCATTCAAGAAACAAAATTCACCACAAATTTGTTAGAAGTGACTTTAGCAAAAATGAGAAAAGTTCGCAGGAAAAAGAATTACAACAAAAGGATCGAAAATTTTCTAAAAACCACTTTTGACCGTATAACAGATGCTCTGATAATGAAAGTTGCCTGTGGAAAGGAAATGCCTGCTCCCCTCTGTCTTGAAACTGAGGAGGAAGTAAAGTGCAAAGCCTGTTTTATGATGGAACCAGCATTCATTAACAATGTCTCAATTAGAGAGACAAAGTATTACACGGATTTACTTGATGTGACTTTGAATAAAGTGGCCAAATATAGTAGACTTAGTGTTTCCAATTAAAGGATCGAGGTACTACTGAAAACCACTTTTGACCAAAATCATAAAGAACTGTTGAATTAGATAGGAATAACAAAGTAGGTTCTGGAAGACGTGTTTGGTGCCACCACTTCATACTTAAAACAGTGAGGACTACAACTGAAACAAACACTAATGTAAGATTTAAAATAGGACTACGAAAATGATGATGGCAACTGTTAAGAAACAGGCCAAATGAAAGGTATATCATTAGAGAAGAGAGCAAGAACAAGTTATGAGAGAAAAAGAGCAAGTTAAATATGAAACTGAAACTTCTTGAAATGTGTTAAAATTGATTTGTTGTTTTTGATAAATTTTAAGGAATGTTCATTTTCATTAAGTGTAAGAACGATGGCATTGTAATCACATTGTATTTATTAATAAACTTGTTAATTTTAAATATTTTATATTATGAATATGTAGGTAATGTTAAAAGTTAATTGAAAAGACAAAGTGGTGTAGAGTCACTCTCAAAACAACTGTTCACAGATATCCAAGTCTTTAAATTTCTTGCTAATAAAGTCAATACAGTCAGAAGGTGGTATATAATGAATTGATCCACATTCTTAAATACAAAAGTTGCTGCCATCATTTACTAAAGGACTTACCACAAACCCCCCACTTAACCACGATTGGTATCCTGTGGGGTGAACTGGCGTTCAGTCAGAATGTCCCGTTAAATAATGTCACCAGTGTATCAATGCCAAGATAGTATCACTAGACAAATATCGTGATATGTGGCACTTGACTGCAAAGACATTTTCCATTGAGTCTAGATACAATAAAAGATGTTAGGTTGGGTTAAAACGTCTTTGTAGAAAAAAAACATAGAAACGTCTTGTTGGTAATTGTTCTACATGTAAAACAAGGTGATCCACATATCAAGATATTTTTCTAGTGATACCACGTCGGCATTTACATATTGGCAACATGGTTTTTTGGGCCATTATGATTGTGAACTATGTGGACTATGCTACGATTTGAAAAACTACTAATCACAAAGAAAGCAACAAAAATTAATGTGTTTGGAATACAAAAATACAATTGGGAAAATTGCAAATCTTTTCAGTAATAAGTTTAGTAAATGGATTAATAAATGGGTGCTTGATTTGAAAACCGCAAATGAATAACTGAAAATAGCACTTTCTTAAATTGTTTAAGTTCAAAATAAATTCGCATGGGGGATGTAGGATATCAAGGGCTGGCAAACGCCATTTTGCCATTTTATTAACCTCATTTCAACAGTTAACATATAAGCAGTGCTGAAGTGCTTTCCCAGGCAGCAAAAAATTGAAATTTTTCGTGTCTGTATCTACCAGAGACAAATCTACGTGGCTTCCACCAATATTAATCGTAGATTTGGCAATCTGTACATTTTTTGATTTGCAGTGTATCAATCTACGTGTTATACATCATTACTCTACGTAGATAGTTTTACTGCAACTCCCCTAATTTAATGGTAGATGCAACAAAGTGACATCTTCCTAATATCTACGTAGATACAAACACCATTAAAGGTTCAGAAAATTGTATACATTTACAACTACAGTATACTTATCAAAGAAGACCATTGTACAAATGACTATGTAGCTTATGTGATGTATGCTACATAGCTTATTAATGCTATTAGTCTAATGTAGAAGAATAGCTTAAATATGCTACATACGCTACATACTGTAGTTCTAAAGCATTCTTTAAGGGCATTTATTCGAAGAAAAAAAACACTTGTGCTGTTGTTAAACGTTACAGTGTGACACCCTTCAATACACCAGTGCAAACATTTTGGCAAACGTTGTATGATTAATCATCCAATAGAGCATATTACGCTTAAGGTAAACAAATTTAATTTATTCAAATCCTTATGAGATAAAAAGCAAACTGTACATTTCAATAGCAATTTGTTTCGTTTTTTCATTTCTTAATGCTAAACCAAACAACATTTTAAATACTGTATATACCAATTATAGTGTGAAACTGAATGGAAGTTATAATTAATAAATAAATGGAAATAATCAATCATATTAATCATAAATACAATGATATTAATGTTCACTAAATGTTTGTTTTCAAACAAATTATATACATTGTAATTGTTTCCAGCACTTTTTTGCAGCACATTTGCTTTTGAGTAACAAATTTTCTATCTCTTTTGTTTGCTCTCTCTTGTACAGCAATAAAATTTAAGGGAAGAGAGTGTGGGAAAATGACCAAATGGTTTATTTAAGAATAATGGCTAATACATTATAAAACAATTTTCGAAAACACACATTTTATGACCGACATACAGTACTAGCTTTAGTGTTACCATAATTTTATGCCAAAATCGAAATGCTACAATTTTAAAATTTAGATTTGACAATTTAAAACGAGACAAAATTCTATGCATTTCAATGGCAATTTGTCACGTTAATTTCGTTTTTGAAATTAAGATTTGCCAATTTGAAACAAGATAACATTCAATGCACTTTAATGGCAATTTGTCTCATTTATTTGGTTTTTTTAAATTAATATTTGTCAATTTGAAACGAGACAAAATTCAATGCATTTTAATGCAATGTGTCTCAGTAGTTAGGGTACATCCTAAGCCGGGCCAATCAGCGTTGAGCTTTTGGCGCGAAATTTGAATTTCACTAATCAGAGAGCAGGATTGGGTGGTGGGCGTGGCTAAGTGGAAAAGTGGACAGAGCCTACTGTAACAAATGCTCCATGTTAAAGTCCCATAGTGACATTACAACTTCTTTTTGTGTTACACTGTATGAGGCAACCCTGTACAATTGCGCTCTCAGCTGTTGTGTGTTAAATGGGTAGCGCATGTGTATTGTAAATGTAGCCGCTCAGTGTTTGTCGGTATTAATTGGATTATGCTCCGGCCCGATTAGTTACAGTTTTAATGGCACGTGTGTTTAGTTTATTATTTATGTAATACAAGAAATGTCAAGGTCAACTGTTTGTTTAGGTTGAAGAGAGGAATGCATTAAGTGGTTTATGTAATATGAATAAAAAAAGGAGAAAAATAATGATTCATGGGATTGTTCTTTTGAGAAAATATTTTTTTAAAACAATGCAATAATTGTTTTGTGTTAATAGTTAAACGGTTTTTTAAACTAACATGTTCAGTACAGTTGCAGGGATGGCTTGGTTAAAATTAAAAATGTATGATGTTAATAATTTGGATATAAGACCATATGGATTATTTTGTGCGGATAGTTTGCATAAAATTTATGTGGGATGTTATGATCATAAATTGAAGTGTATTTCATTGATTGAATATGGAATTATATAACGTTTGATAAATTGGTGGTGGAGGAGCAGCGTATGCTGTATGTGTGTGGATTGTCATGGGGAGAAGATATAATCCTGGTTACTTGTGAGATGCGTGAAGTGGATGATGATGATCCTATTTATTTGGAGTATCGTTGTGCCGTATTTTATCGTGTTAATTTTAAGAAGCAGGAGTTGAAGCAATTTTACCAGTTTAGGTTTGGAAAAGTTAATGCTTGTTTGGTGAACATAAGTATCTTTATAATACAAAGTTATGAAGACACATTTACAAAGGCCTTGATGATTGATTTGATAACAGGTGGGAAAAAAGATATAACTTTTGAGCATTTAATTCCAAAATTTAATTTTTACGGTTAAGTTAAAAATACGCAAATGCGTGTATTGGGTTTAAAAATTTATATAATGGTATGCGCTATTGGCGAAAAAATGAGAAGATAATTGACACGTTTGTATGTTTACGATACGGTAGAGGATCATATTAGTTATAAAGCGCAAATTGGTATTTATTACCGTTGTTTTTATGGTATTACATCGGATGTAAGACTGTTTGTGTGTTTTAACAATATTGATAATATTTACCTTGTTGATGAAAAGTTAAATGTGTTGCAAGTAATCGTAAGTGGTTATGAATCGTTTAATTGTTGCGATGTAAATAAGCAGATTTATGTGTATAATGTAGCGTTTTTTTGCATTATCAAACGTTTTGACAAAAAGTATTATAAGCTATGGATTATTTCATTGGCTTTCGTTTGATCGTAACTTTATTATAAAATTGGTTTTTAGATGCTATACACCGTTACCATCGTTACAAGAGTTGTGTAATATTGCGTTAGTTAAAAATCAAATTAAATTTCCTGAATGGTTGCCCAAATGTGTTTGTCAAACGTTTAAAAAGTATACGAAAAACTGCGTTAATTTTATCAAATATTTTTAATTGACAAAATAATAAGCGAAACATTATACATTTTACATTATAATAAGCAGTCATATGTTACGTTTGTTTACATTGGAAAAAAAATGTGGTTATACATTTTTGATTTATTGCAAAAATATGTTGTTATACAATAAAAAAAATTATTTTTTAAACTGAAATAGTTGTTTCTTAAATGAAGTTGCTTATTTCTTGTAGATTTGGTAGATCAATGATTTCGACATTTTTGTTCTCACTTTCAGATGTCTGTTTTTGTTGATTGAGTGATAAATCAAGAGGTTCATTGTAATCTTTTTTATTTTGTTCAATTTTAGATTTTTTGTTGTTGTTGATGTTAGATTTTTTGTTGTGTCTTTTTACCAATTTCATATTTTGAACAGGTTTGACAATTTCTTTTTGCTGTAAAACTTTGATGGGGGTACACGTTTGTTGTTGTTGTTAACTATTCCAGATGACAGCCCTTTTTTTACCACCAAAGGTATTTCTTTGAAGAATAAGAGCGTTATAGTTATGTTGTATAATGCATGTATAAATGCACATAAGTTGGGCGATACTGTCTCCTTGAGTAATTAGAAAATGTCCATAGCAATTTTTGGGTAATTGAATAACAATGCCGGTGTTGATTTGCCTAATTTCACCGGGGGGGGAATGTGACAGGTTACAGAGGAGTAGAGATCTACGCCAGCCAAGTATGGAGTTGAGCGGGTTGGAGGAAATGGTTGACCATTAAGTGGAACCCATTCTAACGGTAACGCCATTTTTTAAAAAAATTATGCATATATTTTTCTGAGGAAGATGTTTAACATCACACAAAATCTGTTGAAATAAGGCGAAGGTGTAAACAATTTTGGAATTTATAGTTTTGTAGATGTGAAGTGTTGATGGGGGACAGAGAATTATTTTTTTAAAAAAATAGTGAAATTACTTTGTAAGAAAGAAAAGGAAAAAAAGTTAATTGTTAAAATGATATTGTTTTGACGGACAGATATGTACAGATATAAGGGCTAGTTTAAAAATGTTATGACATGTGTAAGGTTAAAAATATTTTTTGACCTTATGACAGTTAGCTAAGTGTAGTTTAAATATCTACAAAAGAAAAACGAAAAGGGATAAAGGTATTTTAATTTTATAGATGTTAATATAATTAAAGGGGGCTGGCAACATGAAGAGAGAGAATAAAAAGGAAGAAAAGTTTAAAAGTTAAACCATTAACCGTGGTCAGCACGTATTTTCATAGCGATAAAGAGTATTTGAAAAAAGAAGATCAAAGTCGATGGTTAAGAATTCAAAATATGTACAAGTATGCAGTGTGTGGATATAAGGGTGGCATAATACAGTCTTTTGATGCTAACGATTGCGTTCCGTTGGATTCTTGGGATATATAAAAATATGAAAAATTATATAAAATATATGAAAATTATGTACAGCAATTTCTATACACCAGAGAAACGCTGTTCTGTGGAGGAAATGATAAGTGAATTGTGTAAAGAGTATGAAAATTACAACGGGCTGTTGGAAGAATTTAAAGGTTGCAGATTAACGGCTGCTGAATTATTTATTATGGTGCAACAAGTTCATCATTTTATGCGGTTGCATTGTTATGAATCTGGCGGCATGGTACAGTTACTTAAGGCGACGCTAAAGGATGTGGAAGAAAGTGTGGATGGAAATAGATATCATTGGCCTGATCTGGAGAATTATAATTGAAGTGATAATGGGCAAAATTCAAATTTATGAGCCGAAGACGAGGTGCTTTCATGGTTACCTGCTCCTCTAAATATGTCAACTAGTGCAATAATGATAATACTACAGGAACTGTTGGCGACAGGGGTAATAATCGAAATAATGTTACTACATCTTTAAATGTCCCACCTCCATTGTCACCATCAATATCAGAGAAATCATCATATGACAAATCTTGGAGTAAACCTTTTAAAAAAAGCTGGCAATAATAGCGAGGAAAAACGTAGAAGAAATGACAATTGACAATTAATGTATCATCCGCTTACTATATTTTTGTGTACTAAAATTGCTTTTTATTTTTTATTTCATGCATCCGATGATTATTATATTTAATTTTTTGTTTGTATTAAAAAATAATAATAATAAGCATAACATGCTTTATATAAGGAAAAAATATAACTTTTTATTATCATTTCATTTACAATTAAAAACATGTATCCTCATTATCATCAACAAAATAAAAAATTATATTCCCCCAAAAAAACCAATGTTTTTTAAAATTATTTTTGATTATTATAAATGAGCCATTTTTTTGTAGGTACAAAGGATTTTCGACGTCCAAAGAGTTGTTTTAGACTTCCTCTTCATCCTTTTTGTTTTCTCTTTTGTTGTTGTTGTTGTTAAAGTTTAGTTTTGCTATGTGTATGTGTAGCGGGTGGTGATACTGATTTGGCAGTTTGTGGTGTTGATGCTGTTGAAGGTAGTGATGATACAGGGCTGTCCAGTGATAACGGTAAAGGTACGGGTGTAAGAAGGATTTCAACGGATTTTTTTTCTTATTATGTCAAGAAGTTGCTGATGTTGTTGCGGAAGTAGAGGGGTAAGGTTGTAGAGTAACTATTTGGCGGCGGAGATAGATGCGCATTTTCTGGTGTGCTAAATGTGGTGTTAAGCAATGGTTGCACTTCACTTGCTGTTGTTGAAGTTATTATTGCTGTTAAATTATTTTCGTTATGACGCAACTGTTCAAGTATTTGATTAAATTTTTCCATTAGTTCGTGGTACTGCCGCATGCGATGTTGTAAAGTTAATTTGGTTTTTTTTTCTAGCACCTAAGAAATTTGTAGTTGCATTTTATAAAGTATCTGTTCTAAGGGTGAGGGTGTAACACCTAAATTGACGGTAGGGTTTACGAAATTTCATAATTGTTGATGATTTTTTTCCTTTATTTCTTTATTATTATTACGGTTGTCGTCAGAAGGTGTTAAGGGTTACGGTGAATGTTGTCATAATTTTCTGTAATCTTCTACATCCACAAGCATCATTTTACGTACCATTTTTTTAATTAACGTGTCGGAATAAGTGATGAAGCTAAACTAGCGATGGCAGGACCTAAAATACCAATTAAGGGACTGATAAAACCTCCATGCTGTGACATTAGTTGATGTTTCTGAGGATGCGACAACTTTGATTCTGATAAATGTCGACTAATTTCGCTTAAACCCCATTTTTTACCCATATATTTGTTACGATAATTAAGACAAATTTCTGACATTTTATCTACAGCGGCAGGTGATAAACGTTTACAATAGGTGGCCTGTTGTTCAGGTTGATATTTGAGACATCGTAATATTTCTAATTCCTGTAGGGGTGCTGATAGGTGAAAGGAATGGCGTTGTTATCCACCTTTCATCGAAGTTGAAACCCCCAACGGCAGCGGCAGCGAGTGTAGATAATGGGAGGTTAAATGACGTCGTTGTGGGTGTTGTTGAGAAGATTTCTTCTTTTTTCTCCTCATTTGTACGTGACGTCTTGCACGTGGACAATGATGGGCAGCCACCATGATTCTTTGCATTTAATAAGGGTAGGGCGTATGGAGTTATAAATTAATAGGGTTGATTATGTTGTTCTCTTACTAAGTTGCGGGAATGGATAGTTTTTTAAGATTATTAATTTCTTCTTGATTAAATTTTCCGCCACTTTGCACTGCTTTAATTAGTTGAACGAAAAATAAAATCTCCAATGTCAAGGTGACAACTAAGGCAAATAGTGTAGTGCAATTCTTTAAATACTTTTTAAATGTTTGTGGTTCTTTTTGTGATTGTTGTTGTACATTGTTATTGTTATTTGACATAATTTTATTGATACTGGTTGTACTACCTGTTGGCATGTCAAAATTAACGGGCAATATTTCACCATTATCAACATTGGTTGAGGATGAATTACCAACACCAACATGCGTATAAATATTTTCTAAAACATTAGGCAGCATGATGTTCTTTATATTTTATTTCGTTAAGTAACCCCTGATAGAGAGCTTCTTTCAAATAGGCAACAGTTTCTTTGCCAGGTAAAAGTTTACTCAGATGCCTTACACAGGTAGGTGTGTTGGTCATGAAATCTAGAAATAAATAGGTGTATCCTTGACGTGTGGCATCTATATAGGTCTCTTCAAATTCTTTGGCTGATATGCCTTCCACCTGTTGACCAAAATGGCGACATTGTTTGCTGTCACGTAGACTTTTGAATAGAAAAAAGTATTTTGTATTCAAACTAATTGTGCGACTTTCGTTACTTCTAGGAAATAAATTTTGATTAAAAAGAATGACACTTATATTGTCATGACTTACTTTTGTAAACATATCTGAAATAAATTTATTAGATTGACACTCGATCATGAAATCGTCAATAATAATTAAAGTTTTTAGCTGTTTATCATCCGTAGAAATTTTGTCCAATAAACCTTCGTGTAATTGTACTTTTTTAAAATCGTTCCAAACTTGTTTATCATTGTATAAAGGTTGATATTTACCATAGCATATAATGAGTTTATCAGGAGGTGATGAAAGCATTTTGTTTGATTTACATAAACATTTTGTTAAAAATACCATTTTACCACATCATGTAGGTTCCGCAAAAATGCAAGTAAACGGATGTTATAATTTTACGTCATATTTTTTATCTAAAAAATTATACATGTTTTTTCTTTGCTAATTTTTACATAATGTTTTTCTTTTAAAAATAAATCGCCCTCTTAGATTAATTTGTAAATGGTAGAATTAGACTGTAATGGTAAGCGTCTATTTATAATATCAACTCACAAAAAAAATTAAAATTTTTTTTAAAAAACATCATATTTTTATTAATATAACGATATGAAAATTTATATAAAATTTTAAAAATATACGCATACATAATTATTTTAATCGACATATTGCTTATTATTTTTAAAAAATTGAAATAAAACAAGTAAAATAATTAATCATCATCGTTAGTAATGACTTCCGGATTGCTCTTGCTGTTGTTGTTGATAACATGACAGGCATTGGGTGTATAACGGCAACGATTTTCACCTCTAGAAGCTGATGTCCCTCCTGATGAAGAAGATGTAGAAGCACCAATACCATCCACAATGTTGGTGGTTAATTTTGTTTCTACCAAATACGGTTTTACACGAGCAACAGGAGGGGCGTTTTTCTTCTAACCGTTAAAAACTTTTTTAGATTGCCAATTATCATCATGATTGATTTTTGGTGCTGCTATTCCATAATCTTTATCATCATCATCATCATCTTGCAAACTTGCAGTGTCAGCATCCGATAAAATTTTGTTATTATTTGAAGTAGCGTCTAAAGGTTGATATCAAACTACCTGTGTTGGTTGGGGTTTTAAAGGTGGCAGATTTTCCTCTTCTTTATTGTTTTGGCCGGCTCTGTTGGTAAATATAAATTGCATGGCCTGTGCTGTACGTGGTCCGCCTTTATTTTCATTTGGATCCAGCATGGCAAAAGTTTGGTCAATCAAGGGTATCAGTTGTTTTAATTGTACCCAACTTTCTTGGGTAAAGTTTAAGCCTGTACACCATCCACTTTGACAAGGCACAACATTACCTATTGCTGTATCAGAATTAAAAACATGTTTCAGCACTCTTAATTCTAAAAATGTCTGTTGCTGGTAAGTATAGACTTTTAAACCTCAATTATATAAAAAAAAGTTTATAGCCGGCTATTTGAACCTCCATATCGCTGACAGATCGATAAAGTTCGTTGGCAGGTGTGGTATGACATCCGTTTTCGACAAATTGTTGAGCCAACATCAGATGCTGGATTGAAGATCCGGCAGCATTTTGTGGTGTATAATTATATTTTCCATTAATTTTTTTGACTTTTTAAAAAAAATATTTATTAAGAGAGAGTTGTTACGCTTTTAAACATTATTAAATAAATGATTATTATTTGTCCAGTGTGCATGGCTTTTTAATGTTAAAATGTTTGAAGTTAAGGGGGTATTAGAGTGATTTTCATTTACTTTAGAATAAATATCTGATAGATAACTACAACAAAAGTGTAAATTTAAACTGATTAATTTAAGAGGTGTCAAAAAAAGGTTAAAAAGTTTTTCAATTAACTTCCCGTTTCTCTCTTATCTACCTCCTATATAACACATGTGAAAATAATAATTTTTAAAAGTGAAAACTGTAGTAATCTATTAACATCATGATGAATAACTACAAATAACTGCCAAAATGTTACAGACTAAAAAAAAGAATAAATGTAAGACAATATGTATATAGTGTACATGATTGCAACAGGATGTTGAAAACTAAAACAGAAATCTTGAAGCCAAAACAAAATCTTGAAGCCCAAACAGGAAACTGTAACAAAAAAGTTTGAAGTCAAAACAAAATCCTGAAGCCCAAACAGGAAACTGTAACAAAAAGTTTGAAGTCAAAACAAAATCTTGAAGCCCAAACAGGAAAACTGTAACAAAAAGTTTGAAGCTTATACAAGAAAATGGTAGCAGAAATCTTGAAGCCAAAATAAAAACAAAATCTTGAAGCCCAAACAGGAAGTTAAAAGTAAAAAATCTTGAAGCTCAAACAGGATATATTATAATAAAAAATCTTAAAGCTCAAACAGGAAGTTAAAAAAGTTAACAAAGGATGTAACTTTAAAGAAAGAAATAATTAAAAACAGGATGTTTACAGTTAGTGACTATATATAACTTTGATAAATTTAATTTTTTCACATGAGTTTCCTGTATGGGTAAGCACTATCAAAAAAAATGTAAAACACTTGAAAATAAAAATAATACACAGAAATAAATTAAAAGTAATTACATTTATTAATGGTGAAAAAGTACATTGTTACATTTGTTTTTTTTTCAAAAAAAGCAAGTCATTTTCTGGCTCCACATTTTATAGGTTGTTCATACTCATGGTATGGTGGGTTGCTGGTTACAGCCATATTTAGATATTTAGGTGATGGTGGTGGTGGTTGTTGTGGTAACATGTTTGATGTCAGAGCTGACAATGGTGTTCTGGTTGTTATTGGTGGTGGTGGTGGTGGTCTAGGTAAATTTGGTTCTGCTGACTCCATATTTATGGCATTTGAATTTATGTCATTCAAGAGGTGAACAGTAAATGAAAAAAAGATACTGCCTTGTGCTGGATTATCTGACTTATCAGCCAATGTTACAGCTTTAAAGGGGCTCAATTTACTTGTTATATTGGATGACTTAATGAACAAAATTAATGACAATGTGTGTGATTTGTTTGTTAAGGGTTCTCACCATGACAAACTAAGTGTAATCTGCCTTCAACAAAACATATTCCCAACAGGAAAATTTTGTCGTACAATCAGTCTAAATTGTCATTACATGGTGTTGTTTAACAATCCTTGAGACAGACAACAGATAAGAGTTTTAGCCCAACAAATGTATGCTGGTGATTGGGAAGTGATGACAGACGCATACAAACAGGCCACTGAAGACATTCCTTATGGATATTTATTGGTAGACCCCAAACAAAAAACAAAAGCCATCATTCGCTTGAGAACTTCAATATTCCCAAATGAGCAGATGTTTGCCTTTATACCAAAAAATAAATCAAGAAGAAAAGTATAAAAAGGCTGATGTAACTGGTTGTGCAAACATATATAGAGAGTAAATGATAGAGGTAAGATGGCTATAGAAGATGTTCTGGCATACTGGCCAATTTTAACAGAGTTAGGTGATGCAGAAACAGTTAAAGAAAGGGCTGCAATTATAAAAAAACATGGTAAACCACTACTGAATGCCTTAAGCAAAGTATGTTTAAACGCGCACGGCTGCAAAGCACATGTAAAAAAAAGAAATTTAAGATTCTTCGACAAGCTAACAAATACATCCACAAATTAAGTAGATGAAAAGTGAAACCAAATATCAAGAAAAAAATTGTGTTACAAAAGGGCGGATTTATTGGTCCATTGCTAAGCGTGCTGGGTCCAGCGATAGGAGCACTTGTAGGAGCTCTGACATAACATGGCTGAAAAAATGATGCTTGTTCCAACCTCAGCAGTGTTGCCACCACGAGGTATTGTCAGCAGCAGCATACTGCCAACATTTCAAAGCACATCATCACCCATACAACCTTTGGCTACAAAAGTATTAGAATCTATTGGAAAGCAACCTGACAGTTTACAAAGTGATCACACTATAAGTGATGATGAAAAAATATTGTTGCTAAATCAAGCTATGCAGTCGTTCATACATTTTGTCAATGAAGCCACTAATGCAAAAACCACAGCAACAACAACATCTATACCAATACTGCTCGAAGACACTAGAAAACGAAAAAAAGCCAAAACAAATCTTGATGACAACCAACCATGGGTGCCACCATTGGTAACCAGACAAATGACAAAACGAAACATAGATGCAGAAAAAGAGAGAATTTTGTCTTTAATACCAGAAATACAAAAGAAAAAGGCTATGGCATTTCTACAAAAAATACAAGCTACTGACGGTGAAGTTGGTTGGGACAAAGATTTAACCTTCATCTTTCCCTAAAAAACTGCTTACACTAACGCTCCTAGGCGTCAAAAAGGACCCTCATTGTATTTGTAGCTAAATTGCCCAGAATAATGTTTTAAATTATTTTTTTAAATAAAAATAGAAAGTTTATATCATAATCTTTCATGATCTATCAAAATATCTTTTAAATTTGTATCACACAAAATGTTCTAACAAAAAATTGAACTGAATGTTTTCATTAAAAAAATTCGCCAAACACAAATTTAAAAATAAAGAGTGAGTCATGCAAGAGAAAACATGTTACAACATGAATTGCATGCATTTCTCTATGAGGGTCATAATAGACCCAAGGGATACTTTTGTAAATATTTTTACTGGGCCTTAATTTATTAACCTAAATTTATAAAATTTTAGGAAAACAATATTCATGTTAAATGAATAAAAGTCAAATAATTTCAAATTTTTTGGCCATATAGTTTAGCTACCACAAATAAAAGAAAATCATTTTGGGTCAAAATAGACCCGAGGGAAGGATGAAGGTTAAAGTTAACTGTTAAAAATGTTCCAGTGGATGGTAGTCACATGACTTCACTGGCAAATTATGTTACAGATGATAACCCATTAATTATGCCTATTGGCTTGGAAAAACTATATTCAGCTCTGGGCAAAAAAAGTATTAATGAAATCAGAAAAGAGGCGGAGAAGAAGGGACTGAAATGGAAAAATTACTAATGTCACATCCTTTGCAGTAATATAAATTCAAGTGTGTAGTAGCAATCCACAAACATTCAGTGCTGTGCTGCAAGTGTGTAAACTTGTTTTTAAAAAATTATTAAAAATGGCTTGTCAAATGGTATATGCCTGGAAGTTTGGAACGTCGCACCTTGACAACATTGTTAGAGCATATTTTTCAGAATTTAAAGAACAGTTAAGTGTAACCTTTGAAATAAATGGAAAGAACTACTCGGTGGATTATTTTAATCAACCGCACTTTGGTACAGTTGGTCAGCAAAGAGTTTGCATTACCAATGGATACAGTGTGGACAAGTGTATCATTATACAAGGATATCAAAAAGACCCCATATGTGCCACCATATAGTGTTCATTTAAAAATATCGATTTTTTAATTAAGGTAAAACAATCTTGAATGTCCTTCAAAATCGTTTTAAAATAAATGATAATTATTCAAATTTAAATTATAAAGTTTAACTAAAATCGATCGGATTTTCTTATTACAAACATAGCCAAAGGAATTTTTCTCATTTTTAATCTACACAATTTTAAATCCGGAAGTCCGTTTTACAAATAAAATTAATTCCTTTATTAAAAAAAAACTTTGTTTACATTTATTACTCAATTTTATGTTTACATTTTTAATTTTGTTGATGTTTTTGCCAATTTATTTTTTTATTTGGTTTTAACAAAATCGAGAGGGTTGAAGCTTGTTTGTTAGCCAAACTTCAAAATTTTAAAAATCTTTAGTTTATAATTCTTTATTAATTAAGGTACCAATATTTTTTATTTACAGTGTATAAACTAATGAGAAACAATGGATTCTCGTTAACACGAAGTCAATGGGACAGAGATTTTTCATCTTGTTAACGGGAATTCACTTTACTTTTCATTTTATTTTCTGGTTTATTTTAAAATAATACTAAAATTAATCATGGATTGCCTAATTAAGACATGAGTTTTGTTAAAACCAAATAAAAAATTAATTTGGCAAAAATATTAGTGAAATTATAAATGGCAACATAAGATTGAATAATAAATGTGAACAGTTTGTTTTTTTTTTAAAAAAAAGGAATTAAATTTATTTTTTTTATTTGTAAAACGGACTTCTGGGTTTTAAATTGTTTTGATTAAAAATGATTAAAATTCCTTTGGCTATGTTTGTAATACGAAAATCCAATCGATTTTTGTTGAACTTTATAATTTAAATTTGAATAATTATCATTTATTTTTAATCAATTTTGAAGGACATCTAAGACTGTTTTACCTTAATTAAAAAATTGATGTTTTTAAATTAACACTAGATGGTGGCACATATGGGGTAGGGACTCTTTCTGATATCCCTGTACAAGGCTTGCTAACAATATTTCAAAAACTATGTGACACCATGGAACATCGTCATACAATGTCTATTATGTCAGAAAAAACAACACTTATGGCAGGGAAAATTATGCCTCCCAAGTTAAAAATGATCTCATCAGATGGCATTGTCAAATTTGTTTGGGATGATAGATATGGTGAACACAGCTGGAAAATTGTTGATATGGGGTTGATCAAAAGTCTGTGGAAAGGCATTGTTAAACATAATATGAACATGGATAAAAGTAACTGGATATCATGTTTTATCGCGGCTAGAAATAGCATGCTCACCTATATTGATGTCATGGAAAGTGGCCCACTGAATCGTGTTGATATTTTTGTTCCATAACATTTTATTATTATTTTTATCATTCTTAAACATATATTTCTGTGTTTTAGTAAATATATATATATATTGTTAAAAACTTGTAATTGTATAATTAAAATCTGCTTCCATTTGATAATGTGGTGTGTTTACAATTTTAATTTAATATAAGCTGGAGGGGTGGTTAATATATAAAAAAGGTGGGGTATGATAAAAATAGGTGGAGTAGAGTAAAAAAAACTATATATAAAGTGGTAAACTGTTAAAAAATTATTTCATTATTTGTTTTGATTATTTATAAAAAAATGGCTTGGACACAAATTGGCACAAAAAGTCTACTGGAAAAAGTTTTTCAAATTGAGTTTATGGTTACAGCAGATAAAAAAGTTTATTATTTGTATGGTTATGGTGCAACAAAAAACACAACAGCAGCAGCAGTTGTAGCAAAATTTTATCAGTTTGATATTGACTTTAACCTACTCTCCATTTGTTCCAAAATGTATGGATCACAGTGTGATGGTTGGCAAATGATATGCTTTATTGAAAGCATACAATGGCTACCTTTATGCAGCACACGTCAGCAGCATCAGCAATTCAGAGCTTAAACATACAATATTTTATGTGATAAACATGAAAACAGCTGAACTAAAAAGCTTAACCATCAGTAAAGGGTTTGGTGTGTTTTATCCTACTACCAGCTATTGCAGATGCATGGTAGCTCATCGAATGTACATGTTTGCCTGGCAAAGTTGGTGTCGGGGCTCAGTTGTCATAAACTTTGAGTCATTGAAAGCGTCGCAATTACGAATTAGACCTGGAGATGGTACTAATGACAGTATTACAATGCATCCTTACCATGCCATTGGTAACAATAACGATATATTTATGACGGCCATAATATATATTGGTCAGATGAGTTGGGAGCATTGCATTTTGCAAATAGATACATTGACAAGCTGTTTTAAAAGAATTGTGTGTGTTAATATAGAGACATTTACAAACGCTGATTTAACGCTGTGCAGTGTGAAAAACAACAATTATCTACTGATATCGTGTTCAGCATTTATCGGTGCAGACACAGGATTTTTAATTGCAAGTATTGATTTAACCACCAAAAATATTGCGCATGTAGCATTTACCCAAAATATAAATCTCAGAAATGTGGAGGGTATTTTGGATAACAATAACAAAATAGTGTTTGTTACAAAAATGTCATGTCCAAAAATGTACTTATTTGACATGTGTCCAAGTCTACATGCACTGTGTGAAAATGTTATCATTAGATATGGTCATGATATTAGCAAGCTGCCACAATGTCTACAGAACATAATCAAACAACGACGTGATTTCTATTGTAACTAGATTGTTAAAAAACTTTTTTTTGTGATTGGGTTTTAATGATGTCATTTCCTTTTTGTATTGTATATAAAACCTCCAAAAACTATTGTAATAATTCATTTTAAAAGTTACATGGCTTGCTGCATGGTAAAGGGTGAATTTTTGGACATGTTTCCTGATCCATATACTGATATAAATGTTTGGAGAGTATGGTTTTGCCCGGCTGAAAAACAACTGAGTCTGGTATCTGATCATTGGGGTGATCGTTATGTTGTGGACTACTACCAAGCACCAGTGGCTGGGGCAAAAAATAAGAAAATCAGCACAAGAGTTTGCATAACTAACCCGGATGCTGATGATCGAATTGAAGTGCTTTCCATAACCCATGGTGTATTGAAGGCGGCATATTATGTAAAAGAATTGGTGAAAATGTGTGTGATTCAAAAATCTACATGGAATGTTGAAAGGCCTGAGTTGGAAGTTTTGCGTTATGTTCCCAACAGCCCATTAACATCATACCCACACGCCCTTGAGGCTTTTAAATTTGTGGGTATTGAAGACCAACCTGACACGTGGACTGTTGAATATGGCGATAACAATGTAATTCATTTTAAAGATCATGAAACATGTCATTATAACTGCGATTGTATTGAACATAAAAGAAGTGATTGGCAAACTGCAGAAAAAATCCAATGGTTAAACATTATACAACAAGTGAAATGTGAAATGTTGGAGTTTATCGAAACAATGGAAAATCAACCGTTAAATCATGTCAACCTTTTTGTTTAATTGTGTTGTTGATGTTTTTCTTGTTTGAAGTTTAAAAAACATTTGTATAATCTTTATTATTATAATTATATATATATATATAATCTAACATTCATTTAATATGTATTCATAGCAATTAACATAAATAAAGCAGTGTTATATCTGAAAAACATTTGGTTTGTTTCTTTTATCCTCCCCCCAAGCAAGCGGCGCGCGCGAGGAGGGTGCTGCGACAAGTCGCTGCATGTCTGGTGCATGCACCTGATTGCCCACACCGTTGGAGGGGGGTGGGGGCGACCAAATAAAAAAGCGTGGACTAAACTTAAAAAATTTAGTGTTGGTGTGGACTATAAATAAAAGCTGCAAAGCAAACATTTAGTTTCATTTGAAAAAGAAATCATGGAAGGAGCAGCAGCAGTAGCAGCAGAAGCTACAAGTAACTCAACCAACAAAAGAAAAAGGTTTAACCAATTAACCATTTCCAACAACATGCATTTGACTGGTGCCGGTGGTAAAAGACCTATTGCCAAAGTTGCTCTAAAACCAGCAGTACCAATGAAACACCCAGATGTTGATGGTGTTGATGATGATGATGATGAAGAAACCGAGGAAGGTGAAGAAGGGTGTGATGATGATGATGATGATTATGAAAGTGGTGAAGAACAAAAAGTAGAAATGAGTGAAGAGCAATTAGCCAATTTAATTGAAAAATCACTTGAAGAAATATATGGGACTCCAATAGCATGGCAAACTTTTGAAAATAAAGAAAATAGTGTTGCTGGTGGTGGTGAGTAGTTAATAATAAATTTATTTTTAAAAATGTTTTTTAATTATCATTAACTATTCACTAGATTTATTGCAGCAGCAGCAGCAACAGTTACCAACAATACCAGAAATAGCAGCCGTAAATGGTTTACAAGCATTATTGACATGCTGCACAAATTTCTCTTCTGTAAATGGCAACAGTAGTGTTGCTCTGAAACAACAGTTGAAAGATTGCAGTGTCAATTATCTTCTTTTTAAAAAATGTCTGGTGGTGATGGCTATGACACAATTTGTAATTAATCGATGGATTCCACTTGTTTTGGCCTATGACAAAACCCTGCAGATTAAAAGTGCAGCAAAAAAGAAAATTATTGATCCAATTCTAAATGTTTCTGCAGTTGGCAAAATTTATCAAACTTTAATTTGTTTGCCATACTTTAATGCCGCTCACTTGCCACAGCCTGTCACATTTGATGATGTGCAAGTTTTGATGTTTGACAAATCCATTTGATCAGCTGTAATAAGCAATTTTTAACACATGTAATTGTATACGTATATGTTATATTATAGCGGGTGTTAAAAATACATAAAACCGCAATGAAATCCTAATGTTTATGCCATTAAAAATACTTTCACACAACTGTAAAGATCATGAGTTCTTTGGCTCTCATTGGTGGTGGTGGTGGTGATAATACTGCGGGGCAAAATAAATTTGATTCAAATCAATATTTTAATGTACATTGTCAACCTCCAAGAAACAGCAGTATTTTATGCACAAGTGTTGTTGGCTGTGAAATTCAGTTTAAAAATTTGGATGATATTCCACTTGCACAACTTCCCAGGCGTTTGGAAGAAATTATTGGTGCCATGGTTTCTACAGATTCACCTTCAGATCGAACAAATGATGATGAAGGAGAAGATTTTATTCGTTTATTTATGGATTCAGATGTTATGTTAAACATGGCATTCATGCGAAAAAGTAAACTTACAAGCTCTCTTACAGTTCGCGCCATTATGAAAATTCTAAATTCCAACACTAATTTTGATTTAGAAGGCTCGGGTTTTTGCATGACTATTTACACTACCAAGCTGCCATCTAGAGGTAGTGGATTCAAAAAGGGGTGTCGAAAACGTGTTCTGATAAATGTCAACAAATGGCTAAACAGTAAACGCTGCACAATCGCCATAGCCAACAGTGAGGATCAACTGTGTTTAGCCAGAGCCTTGGTTGTGGCAAAAGCACATCTGGATGATGATGGGTGGAGAACCATTTTTCAAGGTTTAAATGTGTTGCACCGCTTTTGCAGTTGGATTTTTGAACTAGCTGCTACTAACAAAAACACTCGTCACATGCTGGTAGCCCACTATGCCAAAGGCTTTGATTCACATTTTGTGTTGCAGTGGCTGTACAGTCAAAAATTGTTTCCTGAAGTTATTTGGTGTGGCAATAAAATTATGAGTGTCAACTGCGGTAATGTGCATCTCATCGATTCGTTCAATTTTCTATCTATGCCTCTGTCGGCATTACTGGCAACATTCAATCTGACTGAATTAAAAAAAGGTTACTTCCCTCATCTGTTTAACACTCCAGACAATCAGTTGTATGTGGGTAAGATACCATATCTGCACTACTATGAGCCAGACACCAAAAAAGCTAAAGCTAGAGCAGAGTTGCTTGAATGGTATGCATTGCAACAGCAAAACAATGTGGAATTTAACCTCCAGCATGAATTGCTTGAATACTGCATTTCAGATGTCATGATTTTGAGGCCGGCAGCTGAAGCATTCAGAAAGTTGGGGATGGACTTATTTGACATTGACCCATTCCAAAACAGTTGTACTATTGCATCATACTGTTTGAATGTGTACACCACACACTACATGCCTGTCAACAGCATCGGAATTATACCGGTTGGTGGATACGGCGGCAACGGCGGATGTCGACATTCTATAAAGTGCTTCCAATGGTTGCGATGGGTGGAACATACCAAGAAAGTGCGTTTACAGTATGCCGGATGCGATTTTAATGATGGTAAGTGTTCATCTCAGAGAGAGAGATGAATTATTGAATAAATTTCGACAATACAGAAAGTTAAGTACAAATTATAATCAGAGTCTACCTTTCATTACTGAACATTTTTCAGCAAGAGTTCGACAGATAAGGAAAAAATTGGCTGTATCGTGAAAAGGCTTTTAGTGAAGGGAAGAAAACTTACTTAAAATATGACAAACTTATAATTAATGATCAACAGTTCCAGTTGTTGGAAGGGGATGACCAAAAGATAGTGGGGTGTAAGAAAATTCAGTTCACAGTTTCATCAAGCCCAAAATCCAAACAAAGTCAAGTTGAAAAAGGGAAAAGTAGTGGACCTAAATTC
>JAAFCF010005931.1:1597462-1629549 GCA_013389785.1 Helicorthomorpha holstii | reverse complement strand
TCTAAACATTGTAAATGGTTTTGGAAGGGGAAACCCTTAGAAATTGTACGTAGTTTTAAATACTTAGGAATTATTTTTACTGAGACAGGTAGTTTTCGACAGCATATGGAGTCTGTAGTAACAAAGGCAAAAGCTGCAGTTGCTCAGATAGTGCAGGGTGTTATTAAAAATAGAGTAATCAAAATAAAACATTGCAAACTGATTTTTAATGGGGTGGTGAAGGCAATTGTTATGTATGCATCTCCTGTGTGGGCCATTTATTACTTGCACAACTTAGAACCACTGCAATTGCAATTTTATAAAAACCTATTGCTATTGCCAAGAACTACATCTTCTGCTGCATTGCGATTGGAGTTGGGGTTGCAACCATTGAGTATTTTTATATTTAAAGCAGTGTTTAAATGGTGGTTACAAATGCAAAATATACCTGATAATTCTTTGTCAAAAAAAGCGTTTATAATGGCAAGGGAGAAGGGTCTGAAATGGTATTCTGGGTTTATATCTGTATTGAATATGGCTGGCTCAGGAAAGGAAGAATTAGTAAATGTTTATGATACACCTGAAGATAGGGAAGAATTTATTACTGAAATATTAGTTAAATTGATTGAATCTTCAATACAAAGTGATTTTAACAGTAGAATAGCAGAGAATGATTGGAGATATTACCAAAATATCAAATTGGATTTCTTTCCTGAGCCATACCTTGACAAGTTTACTGATCTGTACACCTTGCGAATTTTAATTAATGTACGGTTAAACATGCGATCAATTACCAATGGCTAATGTTTTGTTAAGTTGGAAAATAATGATTATTGTTTTGTATGTGGCAAATTGACACATGAGTTGTTGATAGAACATATCCTGTTTAAATGTATTTATTTTAATCATAATAATTTGGTCAGAGACTTTCGTGACAAAATTTCCATGGAAAATGTTATTGTGAATATGAATACGATGCGTTGCTTTCAAGATAGGAAGCAAATGCTTCAATTAACTTATGTTGTTTATAATATTGTAAAATTGCTGAGCCAAATTGTACAAACTCCCTGCTAATGGTGAATAACTTAAGCAGTATAAATAAATAAATAACTATAACAATTCTTTTCACCGTACAATTGGAATGGCCCTAACTCAAGTAACTATGCACAATGCATCACAAGTGTTTCAAACCAAACATCAACAAAAACTAAAACAAAATACCAGCCAACCACAGCAGCAGCAGATGCAGCAGCAAGAAAATAAGAAACAGGAAAAGGGGGATATATTAAGAAGAGTAAAGAGAAGAAAAATACCATTTGCATTTCAGCTTGGAGACACAGTGTGTCTGTTAAAGGTGAAAACTGCATTTGAAAAAGGTTATGAAGCAAATTGGACAAAAGAAAAGTTTAAAATTGCCCAGCTTATACCACGCCAACCATATCCAGTTTATAAAGTCATCGACAGCCAAGGTGAACTGATTCAAGATGTTTTTTTACAAGCAAGAGCTGCAGAAAGTTAAATAAAACTATTTCAACATAAACCACTACTGCCACCAAAAAAAAGATCAAAGTGGAGATTTTTATGTTACACTACCATCAGAGACAACTGACAACCATACACCCAGTGATTTTTATACTATTATGGAGCCGCAAATAGTGCTGAATGGAGAATATGACGTGGCACTCACTGATATATTTCTACTGTCAAATATTCACAACATTCTTTCCACAGACATTTATATAGATGTTAGACTTGGTAAATTACCATCGCCACCACAGCCACCGCCTCCACCGCCGCCAACTAATCCAAATAAAAAATATAAAAAAGCAAAAGTTGAGAATACTTTAGCAGATGTCAATACGGTAAACAATGATGAAAAAACTGTAAAAGATGCAAAACCATTGGAACCAATTTACACTCACCACCTTATAAAAATTCAAGCTGGAAGATATGAGACCATAGAACAACTTGTGAATACCATAAATGCTGCTATTAAAAAGGTGGCTCAAGAACGGTTGTTCTTAGGCTATGACTTTTATGGTAAAGCAGTTCTAGTTTCTGCTGAGGAGCATTGCAGTATTTCATTTCCTCCCATGTCTAACTTGCCATTTATTCTGGGATTTTTTGAAGAATGAATGAGTGAGGGTGCAAACTTCCGATTACCTGACTCTGCTAAATCATCAAAAGATGTAGTTCCAGTACCGGTTTACAACAACAAAGTGACTGTCAAAGCCAAAACTCCAGCCAATATGGACAAAGATTTGGTCAACCTTTTTGTGTACTGCGACTGTGTTGAACCACAACGTGTAGGTAGAGTACACACCCGACTACTTCATGTAATGCCCTACGTTTCAAGAAATAATATCTTATGGATGACATTTCCACACCGTGACTATCTGTGAGTAGGTAGCAGTGTGCTACGTCGAATAGGGATCCAAATAAAAAACAATAGCTGTGAACTGGTAAAGTTTGCATCTACCAGCAAAAGCCTGTGTTGCCTGCACTTCAGACCAAGAGTATAAAAGCAGTCTACCGGGTGCCATAATGGGGATTTCGCGCCAAGATGGCATCTTATAATGACTATGTCAACAACTACAGCCAACTGAATGGTGATAGTGGAGGTGGCATTCCCACTTTTAACTATCACAAGTTTTATCTTAGACAGGCTGGGGGAGGTGGTGATGATGGAGTAACTTTTTACACTGCACCTAGATTTCAAAGGGGGGCCGGTTTTGGCGGATTTTTGCCAGACTTTTTCATTCTGCTGTCCCATTGCTAAAGTCAGGGGCCAAAACTGTAGGTAAAGCTCTTATGCGCACTGGGTTGGATGTTGCCCAGGATGCCTTAAGCAGGGAGAATATAAAAGAGTCAGCAGCCAGACGTTTTGAACACACTGGTCGTCAGTTGGCCCATCGCGCACTTGATGCTGCCAAAACTCAGCTTGGAGGAGGAGGTCGAAAGAGAAAAGCCAGAACTACATTAAAAGGGCATAAACCAAAAAAACGTTAAAAATCTACAAAAAAATCCAAGAGAAAGAGAAAGAAGAAGAAGATTAAAAAGAAAAGATAAGGAAAAAAAAGAAAGAAAAGGAAGACGATAAAGAAGAGAAGAAAACGCAAAGGAAGTGTCAGCCACAGTTTAAACGATATATATTTGGCACTTCAAGTAAACGTAGTAAAACCGATTTATTTGAATAGTAATCGCACCAATTAAACACTTCTTTATAAAAAAAAATGGCTGCCTACCCTAAATCATGTGCTAGCGCCATTTCTGAGTTGAATTTGTTTTCTATGCCACCAACTCAAACCCAGGTGGTTAACTGTTATTGGGATGAAGTGCAGTGTCACACTAATCCTACCTCTGGAGGTGCTTTAGTGTTTAAAGTTATCGGTGATACCGGTGACTATATTGATTTAGAAAACATGGAAATTATTTTGCAATGTCGAATTGTGGGCGACAAAAATGCAAACTTAACTGCCACCGACATGGTGATACCCACCAACCTGTTTTTGCATTCGCTCTTTCAGCAGATAGATGTAATTGTTCATACTTCACTTGTCACCAATGGCGATAATATGTATGCTTACAAGAGTTACCTGGCCACTCTGCTAAATAACAGTTTAGAACGATTGCAGTCAGCCCTCTCTGCCCAACTATTTACCTGCGAAGACAACCCTGGCATCTACGATAGTGGTGAAGCTGTAACTGATGCAAAAATATTGAAAAGAACGGTGCTGATTAAGCTGTCAAAACCTTTCACCGTTTCGGGACCTCTGTTCTTGGATCTGTCAAATGCAGATCGTTACATACCCAAGCACATTGACATTCGTCTTATACTACATCGCAATCACCACGACTTTGTTTTGTGGTGGAAAAAGGCCGATACAAACAGATACAAAGTTGAAATTGACACGGCTGTTCTACAAACATGTTGTGTGACACTACTCCCCAGTGTGGACATAGCCATAACTGACGTGGCCATGGACAACAGTTTAAAATACTCATTTAAAAGCGTAGATATGCAGACTAGACTTGTTAATAAAGGCGCAGTAACCACCATTCAAGACAACATTTTTAACGACTGGATTCCTCTCAGAGTACTTATTGCTCTGGTGGACTCGGATGCCTTTAACGGCTGCCACCACAAAAACCCATTTAATTTTTAACATTTTAATTTGTCAGAAATCGAGATGAAAGTCAACGGTCAGACCAAACCTTTCCCCATTCTGAAGCCCAACTTTGACAGCAACATGTACATTGAATGCTTTCGCACTCTTGATAGATGCTACAACACAGTTGAGTCAGCTGGTGTTGCACCACTAATCAACCTAAACAATTACAAAACAGGTTACACTCTTTTTGCTTTTGACCTCACTCCAGATTTAAATCACGGAAATTGTCTTCAACTGAGAAGAAAAGGAAATGTAGCGTTGACCATGAAATTTGCAAAACCCCTAGATGTTAATGTTAACATTATCCCATTACTTCCCGAAGCTTTTTTTTTGAGAATCTTCATGAAAATTTCAGAATATACTAAAAAGCATGTCTACTTTATGGGAAAAATAGTTAAAAAAATCTTTTAGCCCTGCCTGGGCTAATTTTGGGGTGGCAGGATTTTCTGCCATTGGTAGACAGTGATAGCAAAACGCTACATATTGAGCTATTGAATTCAATTTCTTTATGTATTAAAATCCAGTAATTAGCAAATATAAAAATTAGAAAATGTGTAATTTGGCTTCAAACACTTTGGCTAAAGTGGAAAATTTAATTTTTTTAATTTTTATATCCAGTACAATGACCACAATGCATGCATATAGAGTTAGGCTATGCTGATACCTCCACCCAATAGCCATTGTAACCACAAAATGGTTACATAGCCAATTTTAGGGTCTATTTGTTCTTACTTTATGTCAAATTAGCTTAGTATTTCTAAACATAATGTTTCTAAGAATTCATAAGCACAGTTACACCCACCCATGGCTATAATGCACAATGTTGTTCATTGAAAATTGTTTTACTATAGGGTTCCATAACTAAATTGTGGAAAAAACTATAGTCCATGTTTAAATTTGGTTTTAATTTCATAATTTAGTGTCAACATTCAATCCCTGCCCTTTAAAATTCTCTAGTATGGTTTACTATATACATCATATTGACAGTAAAAGTAAAAACCTCATAAGTACATAATGTACTTACGATACTTTTATAGTCAATATGTATATTTTATATACATTTGATGTGTATTATGCATATTGACAGTAAAAGTGGGGTAAGTACAATATATATTTACAAGGTTTTATACTTATACTGTCCAGTAGATAATTATAGGCAAAACTGACCTAACTGACCCCTATTGACCTATAATACAGTGTCATCTAGTTCATAATAGGTGCCTAAAATATCATTACAAATAAAACATATAAAAATTTCATGTTAAAATCCCATTAAAAACTAAGAATAAAAAATGTAACGTTACTTGTATGTCCCAATGGCAGGAAATCCTGCCAACGAAAATCAGTGTAACACTACAAACAACCAAAAAACATAGAAAGCCTATAATCATTATAAAATACATTTTTCAACTCTAATTAACTAAAAAATAACGATGATAGTGCTTAAAATTGATTAAAATTATATAAACCCACTTTCTGAAGTTGGGCTACACAGTAAAAATCACCATGCCTAAAAACCATCAAGTTGCATCAACTGCCTATTAACAAAATGATCAGCCAGTATGGTTTTCATAATTTTGTATTTTTATTTGAACCCTATATAATGTCACTGTATCAATGAAAAACAAAAATAATTAATGTAGTTTTCACAGTAGGCCCTTAACTGGACCTATGAAAAATGGCAGGAAATCCTGCCATTGAGAAAAAATGGGTTATTATAGCTGGTGATTTTCAGAGACTTGTTGATATTCATCAGCTGCAACAAGTTATAGTTCAATAATCGTATTTTAATTATTATTATTAACTCCGCCCCCCTTTGCTATGTGATACCACTGTGTATATATAACTGTGTAAATGCGCACACATGAGCACATATAATCCATGACATTTCAAGCGCTAATATTGTAACAACTATTAGTTATGGTTTTAATGGAGATGCTTGAAGGTCTATGTGCAACATTATACTGTGTTATTCAATTTTTTGTTGCGGCCTTAATGTTTTCCATTGTATTTCTATAGACAATCATTTTATTTTATTCATTAATAAACAAACATGTCACCAATATCATCGTTTCTGATTACTTGGTATGAGTACGCCGGTGTGTGCCTTCGCCAACTTTACCGACGGTTAGTGACCGTTATTGATAATGGCACGCATTGTATTGGTATACTACTGGCCTTAGTGTTTACAATCATGGCCTGCTTGCACTCGCTATGGATACGTCTAAATACCGCTGTTCGCAATGATTGTGTAGAGAGTGTGCATGTTTTAATTCAACATTTTAATGGTGGTGGTGGTGATGAGGGTGATGATGGTAACAATGACCAACAACACCAGCATTACTCAAACTAACATCCACAACGATGGATACTGTTCAACTGTTGCAGCACCTCCACGCCAAACCAGCCACCAGTTGGAAACCGCATTTTATCGGTGTTTTACCAGCTGACCTTCTAGTCAGCCTTAAACGACCATGCGTTTATCCATGCTGGGGTATACTCAACACCGACAACAGATATCAACCTGGAAGACATTGGGTGGCTTTCTACATTTCGCAACAGGGAATTGCCGAATTTTTTGATTCTTACGGCCATCCGCCTCAATACTATCACTTGCTGTGGAAAAAGTGGTTCCAACAACGGTCATTCCGCATTATTCATCAAAACCGTCAAATTCAGCACCCAATGTCGGTGGCATGCGGTGCCCACTGCTTATTTTACCTGTATCATAGGTGCCACAATTGGTCTAGGGCTGAAATTGTTGGAAAATATGACCCCTTTAATAACTACTGGAAGAATGATCAAATTGCCGAATATGATTTGGAGCATCATCTACAAACCGATATTGTCATTGATCCCACCCTTATTTTGTATATTCAAGTTGCCAGCCGAGATTTGCTTTTTTAAAAACAACCGCAAATTTTTTAAATCTAACAGCAATTATTAATAATAATTAAATAATTGCTTGGTGGTGACACTTTACAATATGAAATAAAATTTTTTAAAAAACAATAGCAGGAAGATTATTTTTAACTTAAAGTTCCTGTGTAAAAATACAATTATTTTTTCAATCACTTTATTTCTTTTTGGTGTTGTGTGTGTTTGTGATTGTTGCAGTTTTTTGTATTGTGTTTTTTTTGGAACTTGTACATACCATCTACGGCCATTTTCCCTACAATCTTCTGCCGCTGTACAACACGCCGGCGGATGACCTGTGGGAAGATGGACCAGATGATCCTCTTATGATTTTATACAAGGATCATGATGTGACGACGACGTTTCGGCACTTCATTTTCACTGTGCACATGGCCGGCGATGAATGGAACTTGCCATTTGAAATTCGCGCGGAGCCTTACGGGTAGGGATGTTCCGATACCACCAAAGTATCGATACTTGTATCAAATGGGTACTCTGGGAAATGGAATCGATACTGGATTCGATTCTACTACTTTTAAGAAAGTATCAATACCAGTATCATATGATATTAATCCTATTGCGCATGCGCACTTGAATGTTTATGCGCATGCGCACTAAGAAGGTTTTCACGCATGCGCGTTAAAATGCATTTGCGCATGCGCATTTGCTCTATGACAGCCAAAAATGACGTCATGTAAAGTAGTAGTATCGAATGGAAAAGTTGCAAATGATACCTAAAGAATCGAAAGACAAGAATCGATTCCAAAATAGTAAGTATCGGAAGCCAAAGTATCGATACCAGTACCCATATGGGTAGTATCGGAACATCCCTACTTACGGGGACTGCTACCGGCTTCACTGCCGGTATATTGACGCGGATAATGATGATGACGACTCCTCAGAGTTTTTCGTCGCACAAGAGCTGGTAAGCCTTTACCAGCAGGCCATTGTACAATACTTCAATCATAATCGGGTGACATTTATTACGCTTGCCGGTGTCACAATTGAAAAGGATGTGGCCAGAAATGGATCAATAAATGTTCATCTAAATGGGTTTGCCGATGCTGACGTCGACGCTGACTCCGACTCTGACACTGACATGAACGGATTTGAGAACGGAGACATGTAGTGATGTGTGGTGTGGTGTGTGTGTGATAAACATTTTTTTCTGTTTTTTTGTTTCTTTCATTTTTATTTATTCATTTATATATATATATTTACATGTAAGTTTTTTCCATGATTTTGTAAATAAATACTTTTTTCACTTTAAGTTATTGTTTCGTGTGTTTTTTCTTTAAGATAATTTAGTTACTTTACATTTTTTTAAAAATTTCTTAGAATTTTGACATTAAAAAACAACAGGATGTTTTTCTATTATTTTTCTTTTCATTTTTTGTCACCCACCCACTCCCAATTTCTAAACCCTCAAACTTCCCCCGACTAAAATTTTCTTAACCGGATGCATTTCCTGTTACGGAAATAAGGTTGGGGAACACATCCCCATTCACTTAACATTGCCTATGGTAATGTTAACATTGGCACGTCCCAAACGTTGGGCAACAATCTGGTCTAGAAGCCCTACTGGGGTATAAGACTACTAACTCATCATCAAAATTTAACAAATTTTCAAAGTAACATTTATAAGGATATATGTTACTGGCAGTCATAATTAGGAAGCCGTTAATACTTAATTCAATTTTGCTAAACAAACAAGATCCAAAATTATTAGTAGGGGTTGCTACATCTGTTTCATGTAAGTCATTTTCATTTGCTTTTACTACGCGTTTCTTAATTCTTAAGCAGGGTTTAATAAAATCCAAGAAAAAATCTAAGTCTGCGAGAATTAAAAAATCCATAGTAGGAGAATTGTTTGGCGGTGCTTGAGTTAATAATTCCTCCTCCAAACGCTCCTGAATTTCTTAATATTCCACATTACTTTTTTCATCATCGAATAGGTCTAATCTATTGTCATAAATTACGTTTTTTTTCTTTTGAATTTTTACTACTATTTTCATTGTTGGCATTACGTTTTCTTTTGGGCTTGATGATAAAAATAATAATTTTTTTTTAAAAAAAAAAGTCTTAAGCACACCACGTCTAATAGGACCAAAGATATCTCGTTTTATGGAAGTCTCTTTCGTATTTTTTAGTTTGTTATAGATTTTTTAACCTTACCAGATCTACAACGTCTACTACTACTACGAGGTTTAGAATGTAAACGCGGTGATACCGCAGAAGATGATTTAATTCCCTTAAATTGTGTTCTAGTTAAATTTTCCATTCCACCAGGTAGTATTCTTAAAGGTAATTCTGTCATATTACCTCCCATAATTTTTGTACCCTTGGCATTGACAGCACGTCTGAGTAGTGACGATCCTGTTTTTTTTAAAGTGCTCTTTTCCAGCTTTGCTAATATTTCTACCGGCCATTGCATCTTCTAGGGTGTTAATACCGGCCCTACCCAATTCTCTCCCTACAGTTTGAACCATAGGTTTAATTTAAGGGACGTATCCACCTAAAAATGTTAGAGAAAAAACTACCGAACTCTTGCCCACATTGAAAACAAATACCCCCATAAAATGCAGGATGATAATTCCCCCAACCTCTTTGACGCTGATGACACTGTTTCATATAATAACACATTAATTTATCACTACCTGCATTATTATGACTCTAACTTTTTCTTTTTATTGCCATGTTAACCAAAAAAACTTTTTTTTATTTATTCTTAATAACAGGTTTAAAATGCAGTTTTATTTGACTGTTACCGTCTTCAAAATTAAATAAACTTCAAAAATAGGTACGTAAATCAATTTTTATAGTTTGAAAAGTAACCAAACATACTGTGGCTGGTTATAAAGAAAATGAACAAATGTATTTTGACGCTGCATATTTATAGGGACAATTTGTAATAATTGAGCCTGCATATCGCCGATGTACTGATGTTGAATAATGTCGGTATGCACAAATATTGCTGTTTCTTGTATACGCGGAGGATATGTAGCTCTCGCTTTCCACCCGCCAATATTATTGTTTTTTTCTTTTGTATATATAATTTCTTTTAAAAAAGGATCCTCATGTTCGATGGTTAGTGAAAATCCTAGAATGTTTGTAAGTTCTGTTCCAAAAAATATTTTCGCTGTATTATGTACTGATTCGACTAGAATACAGTGTAATTTTAAGTTGTAAACAAACTGCAATGTTTCTTTAAAATATCTGCCATATTTATTTATTACTTTATGCGTTTTAAATTTAAAATCTGGAATTTTACGGTTAAGATTTTCGATAATATTTGCCATATCCTGTCATACAATAAGATTTAAATTTTCTACCAGTATTTCTTTGCTATCATAACATCCTGGGGGTATTGCTAGATTATTTTGATAAATAAAATAATAACTGTTCATATAAGTGTGACCCTCTAAATGTACATTTACAGGCCACATGCTAATACTTGTGATTGATTGCCATTGGGTTTTTTCTTTAAAATTGTATGTGGCATGATTTAAAGGTAACTTGTTATGTAAAAAAATAGGAGGAACATGAGGAAGTTGCTAATTCGCTTAATTATGCTTTCACTTTGCATCTGCTGTTATAATGTTTCCACATTGATGGGAAAATATATCTACCAATCCTACTTTTCAATTAGTTAAACCCAATGTAATACTTTTAGGCAAATTTACTGTAAATGATCCAGCTTAATTTTTTGGATAATATTATACAGATGAATTAGATGTTAAAGTTATGTAAAAACCGTTCTGACTGGTTTTTGCTTTAAAAGCCATTTTTTTTATTTATTTTTAAACATTTAAGCAATAGAAGATGTTTTTGCGTTTGAACACTAGAACATTATGATAATGTTTTATGCTTTACACTTTTTATTTATATATTTTTTAAATCTTTTTCAGCCACCCAACTATTTATTTTAGAGGAATAACCCCACCATTTCACCAAATATTGTTTCTGTTTCCCCACTTTTTTACTCTGTAGACTTTTTTCAATTTTAAAATAAGTTTTTAATGTTGGTTTTGCTACTTTTTGTATTTCAGCTTCATAGTATACACCGTCTATTTTTTCACCCTCACTATCCATTACTACATATACGGGATAAAGATTACGTAAAATTACTTGATAAGTAGTGAAACTTTCCTCAGTCCAATTGGGTGTATTAGTTTCCTTATCAAATATTCCTTTCAAACTAGATAAGCGTACACTATCCCCAACTTTAAAAATAGGATTTTTGGTTTTTATTCGCTGATTTTTTCCATATAATCTTTCATAAACTAAACTTTCATTTTTTGTATTTAATTTAATAGGGGCAACTCCTGTTACCCTTGATGGTCTATTATTGTAACCCTCCATAAGTTTTGGTAAAATTAATGTATAACAATAAGAGTTTTTATTTATAGCGTACCTTTGTAATTTCATTCTTAAAGTACGATTAAAGCGTTCCACTACTGCAGCTTTTTTATCGCTAACTGAAGTATAAAAATTTACACCATAATCTTTCATCAGTTTGCGTAGTTGTTTATTTTCAAATTCTTTTCCTTCATCAGTATGAAAATTAGCAGGTGCATTATGATTATCGATAAACATTTTACCTATATTTCTACACACCTCTACAGCCCCTTTCGTCAGTAAAGGTCTTGCCCATGCATATTTTGAGAAAACATCAATAACTCAGAATATATCTAAATTTATTATTATATTGAGAATAGCCTTGCATATCCAAAATATCTGTTTGCCATAAATCGTCAATACCAATGGCGTGAGTTTTATTACACGAAAATTTATGTTTAACTTGCTTTAACAAACTGTAAGAGTATTGTTGAAGTGTCGATTGTTGAAACCGTTTCGTATTTGGTTGCTGCATATATATATATATATATATTCTAAAACGCTCAATAGATCCCAAACTGTATGGACGTGTAGTATCACAATATCTTTACTAATGGCATTGTTGTTGTTGCTTATGCTAACAAACAAATTAATCAGTAACCAAAAGGCCAAGCCTTTAATTGACCATCTACATAGGCGTTATCAAACACTATCTGATATGTTTTAACACAAACTTCACTTTTTAAATTGCCGGTATATTTATATCTTTTAATGTTAAACTGTTTCATTTTTATCACAAACCTTTTTCCCTTAATTTTTTGTTGACATACCATGCTTTTAATAAGTTGATAATTTATATCTGCAGTTGTGTTAAAATTCATATTTATTCCTCTTACTTTCCACGATTCTTCTCCATTACTCAATTTATACCCGTAATTGTTTATACCACCACACACAAATTCCGTAATATAAACTTCTTTCTCATCTTTACTTCAACCTGTAAACGGGTATTTACTACAACTTTTATCGGTTAATTGTCCCAAATTTTCGCCAATCAACCCTTTCAAAGGATTTTCCATTCCATGTGGTACTATGTATATTAAACTATCTGTATTCATATAAAGCGAATTTTCTCCTAATATATCCCATAAAAGTTGTAACCTTAATCTAGCACAAGTTGTTGTATAGGCAGCTATAACTAAATTACTTTTTGCAGAAATATTTTACTTCTACCAAGAATTTATATGTCACCAACATGTTATTTTCTTTGACTAATTTTGCGTCAGTAATCACTTTATTGTCGCTATTTAAAAAACAACAAGCGTCATATAATTGTCCACTACCACCGTAACAGGTAAATCTTCATGTTGAGCAAATTTTCCCCATTAACAATTAAGACAAAATTATGCAATAGCCCTTTTTCCCACATTTTTTAAACTTTATACAACTTAATACTTTGTACCTGTTCATAATTTTTTATATAATTTAATTTATTGGCTACACATCGAACCCAAGAAGGCCATCCTGAAGATTCCTGCTTAAACTTAAGTAAGGCATCTACATATTTAGCAAATAAACCTTTCATCCATTTTTCGTAATGCCAAATTTCGTATACTTTTATCACCTGATAACCACATTTGACAGTCTCATCTACTTCAATTGTTGTCCATGTACTGCTTATAGCTCTTGAAAAACGCGGATGATTACATTTATCTTCGGGTGGGTTGTGTAAACAGCAAGCGTGACATAATGAAAACATTAATTTATTTTTACATCTAAATGGTAGCACAGGATGATATAATTTAAGCGGAGGAACTACCACACACTTTACAATGCCAAAATATTTACCGCCACCTTCATAATTAGTCACGAGTAAAATTTGAGGATGTCCTACAGGCATGATGTCATATTTATTAACCGTCAGATATCAACTAACATAATTGACGTAAATAATTTTTCCTCTATTTTTGCCTTGTAATATAGACGTGTAAGCGCCGTACGTCCCCCATAAAAACCTTGCCTCAGAATTAGAGGTCCCATCAAACTGTAAATATTATTGATAAAAAACTGTTGCATAATCAGGTCTGTTTTAATTTTATTATCTAATTCACACTCCCACTTCACAATTATCTCTTTAATTTGATTTATCTCCTTCGCTCAATCGCGCAAAAGTTGAACGGTTTTATTATATAAGTCATACATGGGAATATTATTTACTCTATTAAAACTATGTGGTTTATAACGTGGACAACTATGAAAATAACATCCCATAAATTCATATGCACAATTATTGACCTCATTTCAACCTTCCACATATAAATTTCCAAACTTTTTTTCACCGCCATTTAAAGCGTGACATATACTAACTCCTTTTGATTGAGCTATCCATTCCAACCACTTAATACTCTTTTCACTGTAACATTTTTTAAACAGTTAATAACCCACATGAGGTAATTTACCAATACTATTTAAAGGCATAAACAGAGCAAAATATACTTTTTGACAGTATGAAGGTAACGTTACAGCATGTAAAAAAGGATCCTTATTAAACATTTCACGTGTCATACGTCTAAATTCATTTCATGCCTGTCATAAAATGACATCAGACTGACATTATTTGTGCAACTCCATTTTAAAAATAAAGGTTTTTCCAATCTGTTGGGCTTGCCAATCCATTAGACTTTGATGTTCGTATGCCGTTTTCTTCATATCTGGTTCGTAAAATTCCAAAGCCGGCCACTCTCTTTCGTGATCTTGATTCTCTAAACTATTAAATTTATGCAGAAAATAACCTTTTTTAAACTCTTGTAAATTGAATGTTTTAGGTAGAGCTGCCAGTGGTACCAGTAAAAAATTATGAGAATCAATAAAAGTTACATTGTTTAATTTCATAGTAATTATCTTTAGTCCATTCCAAATAATCTCAGGACACATTATTTTTAAACAACCACTGCAGCTCTAAATGATGATCATATCCACATACATAATGACTAACAAAAACGTTTTTCTCCCAAAACAGCTTCCATTAATTCACCAAAAATCCATTCGCAAAAAATATGATTGGTATCCTCACCCCCGTCAAATATTTTTTTATATTTCATTATCCTCATCTTGAACAATAACCAGATTTGGTTGATGAATTTTATCACACTCTTTCACTAAACATTCATAATCAAAATACCACACACGTCCTGCCGGTGTTCGAGGTATACCACGTTTATTTCTTCCCATAAAATCATATTTCTGAATAAAACATTTGTGGTTGAACTCCTGATTTGTTTTACAGTATCTACAATATTTAGTAAAGCATATATGTTTTGGTTGTTTTAGTTGATAACACACACTGCAATATAGTAAATTGAGGCCCGTATTAACATTGAGGTCTGTAAAAATATCTCAAACAACAACTACATTGTTTGGTAGGCCACTGTAATGACAACTTAAATTCTTCACATTCTGTGCTGTTACAAGCTAAACAATTACGCGTACACCTATGATGACCGGTAACACCTTTTAAACATAAAATACAGAATGTTCGAGCGCCATATAACAAAGATATATTAACTATGCAATCATAATGTCTGTCATCTAACAATAGTCACAGTCTAAATTTTACTTTTTTTGATTTTCCTTATTGTAAGGATTTAAAGTTGTAAACATCACCCTTAAATCACCCTCCAATTCTATAACATACATTTGATACTCTTCACCTAAATAATTGGCAAATTTTTTAATTTCTTTTATTCCGCAAGGTTTATTTGTCGCTACACAAACCCCGTTACAAAGCTCCTTGGCGCATTTAGTTTGATAATTCATATTTTGTTTGATTTTTTTAAATTCCATATTCTATTGTTTTTCATAGGCGATAAACGTAACTTTCCATCTGTCAAATGAAATTTATCATTCCAATTTTGAATATTAACTATCATATCCAACAACAAATTTCCTGTTAACCGTTTACGATTTATAAAGGCAATATTTACAGGATTTTTTAACTCTGCACTCTGTAAACAAAAACGCATACATACATCTGGATATTTTACTTTCATTTCTTCATTTTCTTCTTTTAAAGCAGCCAATTTATCAATTAAACGATTAAAAATAGATTCTATTTTTTGGTTAAACTTTTCAGGTAAAATCTTTTCCAAATTTTTGAAATATAACTTCCCCATTCATCTCATCGGTTTTAAAATTTTTATTTGTTTTATGCTCATATTTAATAATCTTAAAATATTGATCACTAGCAATTGCTGCTGTTGACGTCACCGCCATATTCTCACTTTCAGCAACAGTGCCAAGTCCATGATTATTATGAGCCGGAGGTTTTTTGTGAGACGCCATCGCCTCACTCTCTTCACCTTTTTTGTCATACATCTTTGTAACACCGCAAGTATGTATGCTAATGACACAATTAATTATTTTATAACTAATATACAGTTTTTTATTTAACGTCAAAAATAATTAAACAGGTTTGTTATTTTAATCTTTCACAAATTTTAATACTTTATGTTCAGTAATATATTCTTTTTTATCACTATAGCGATTCAACATTTTACCAACTACTTCAAAATATAAACCTGAAGTAGGAGGTTTTGTTGGATTAACCTCTAAAGCTGTTTGAGATATTAAGTATGCTGTACCCTCTAAAGAATTGCCAAAAAGAGTGAACGCTTGTAATTGAAGTATTGGTTGTAAATTAAGGGGTGGTGGTGATGATGGTGATGATGATGATGGTGATGATGATGATGATGACGACGTATAACTAGTAGAAGGTTGGTGGTGTTCTTGCTGTTGTTGCTCTTGTTCCTGCTGATTTTGATGGTAATGGTGATGATGATAATGGTTATGATATTGTTGTCATTGTTGCTGTGGCTGTTGCTGTTGTCTGTATTGAAGATCCAAATTTTTTTTATAAAATCCTACATAAAATTAATAAAATAATAGAAAAATATATACACATAATTTAAAACAAAAAAAAAACACTTACCATTTTCTTCGAGTTTAAGGGTTTAACGACAAGCTCTTTTGATACTATTTTTTTAGTAAAAAATAAAAAAATTAATTCTTTTTTATTTATAGAGGGATAAAAATACATACACTGTTCACAAGCCAAGGCAAGATACTCTAAACCATTAAAAACAGGCACTGATGATGACGATGATGATGCCGGTGGTAATGCCACCAAAGGACTACCTCCCCTCTCTACGCCATAACGTGTTCGATTGTATAATGACGAGTTAATTTGCGCCGTCTAGATATTTTTTAAGTAAGAAATTATTTTAAAAAACTAACTTTTATTTTGGCGGTAAAATTCAAAAAAATAAAAAAGTAACTTACCCTTAAATTTGACGATATTTGTCAGTAATTACAATTCGTATAAAAAATATTATCGATTAATAATTCCTCCGTATTGTACAATAAATTTGCATTAAATGAACTCTTTAATAAATACTTTTTAAAACATTTTTTTATCTTTTATTTCAAAATAAAAATCTTAAGACTTTTACCACTTCCATATTGTAGCCGTTAAAACACTTGTTGATTTTTTAAAAAAGTTTTTAACTAAGTGGTGCAATTCAAATCTCTTTGTATATATATATATATTAATTTTTAACTCAACTCTCATCTGTTTATATTCATCACCCAGATCCCTCTCTTATTTTTCAACTTAACTATTGCTAATGAAAACAGTCACACTACTTTTATAAAACAAAACACCCCCTCTTACTATTTGAAAAGGCCTCACGTTACAAATTGCAGCAATGACCAACTACTTACTTTTTATTTTGACAGATGCTATATAACTGACGGCAATGTCTTAAGAATAGTGTGCAAGCTATTAAATAAGTTTTAATATTTTTTTAAAACTTCAACCTGTAATAATATGAATACTGCAGACGACTTTCTTTCAAAAAGTTCGGAACGTTCCACCAACAATAAGATTCCTGATATTGAAATTATTAACGTACCACCTTCATGTGATATCGACAAAAACATATTACACAACTTCCAAGATATGTTTCAAACATTCAATTTTATTTCAGGTTAATTAAAAGCATGTTTATTAAAAGAATGTGCTACTTGTTTAAATTTTAATGCAAAATGCACCACAATATTACATCTATTAAATCATCACTTTAAAGTTAACAACTATATTATTAACAATAATACAAACAGTATGTAAAAAATTTTTTTTGTAAGAAACTAAATTTTTTTTAAATTCAAACATTTTTTTTCTTTTTATAGTTTACGTATTAAACATGTCAAAATATATTAAGGAAGGCACCCATTCGCAACTAACTTCCAATATTACTCCAATTCAACCTGTTCGAATCGATTACGCAATAGTTAACGTCGAAACAGCCACACTAAATAAGTAAACTATTTAAAAATAAAAAAATTAATAATGATAATAAAATATTTCTAAAATTCTTTTTTAATAGATTACTCGCCACCAAGCAATCCTCATGATATTAACCAGCATATATCAAACCTCACCAACTACATCAATTGTCAAAATCCTGTTCAAAAAAATATTTTAAATGTTTATGTTAACAAAAAAGAATTAACAGAAAAATTATTCATGGCCGCTAGCAAAGGTTATACTTATCCGCAATTTTTCAATAGTTGTCTCATATTGTTTTTATAACCGCAATCGTCATGAAAGAAACGATTATTTGCGAGTGTACAGTGGGTTATGTTCATCTAGATGACGTCTTAATTCATATAAATAAAAATCCTGAAAATACAAAAAAAGAGCATTTGTTATTATTATGTTTATATATATTTCATAACACCACTTTGTAATAAAATATATGCATTTTTTTGAAACTCACTTATTTTATTTAATAACAATTAACCTCTGTTACAAACAAGGTTAATTAAAAATCGATATCAACACTTTTAAAAATATTATATAAACATAACTGTCTACACACACCCCCTCATAACATATTTTAATAACTTCCTCAATTACTTTTTTTCTCTCCCAAAACGCATGTGTATACAATGACATGTAGATAAAAAATAACGTGTCAAGGTCAAAAAACTCTAAACATATACACACCATTAAAACTGTAACTAATCGGGGCGGAGCACAATCGAATTAATATCGACAAACACTGAGCGGCTACATTAACGATACGCATGCGCTACCCATTTAACACACAACAGCTGAGAGCGCAAATGTACAGGGTTACCTCATACAGTGTAACTCAAAAAAAAGTTATGACGTCGCTATGGGACTTTAACATGGAGCATTTGTTACAGTAGGTTCTGCCCACTTTTCCACTTAGCCACGCCTACCACCCAATCCTGCTCTCTGATTGGTCAGATTTAAATTTCGCCCCCGAAAGCTCACCGGTGATTGGCCCGGCTTAGGGTGTACCCTAACTACTTATGCTACTTTTGCTTATTATTTTTTTCACTTTTTCTTTTTATATAGTCATTACACGTTTTTACAAACAACCCCACATCCATAAATGTTTTGTTATAATGCACTACAGAATTGTCTGTGCACATGGTTTTTACTCTTTGCGATGTTTGGTATTTGTTTCCTCAATAGCTGCGGGCAGGTAGTATATTTCTTTGATTTTACGTTCATTTAGTGGTACTCCTGTTTTACCACCCCCAATATTAGCATACTTAGGGTCTTCCTGTAAGGGTTATAATAGGCTTAAAAACAATAATGCCTTCTAAACAATCAATTCTCACCATAACCGTGGCTGAGTGCTCCTGGACCGGTTTGGATATTTGCTGTTGTTCGTGGTGCGTGTCTTGCTGGTCTAGGGCCAATAGAGTGTACGAATTTACACAACATATATTGAGTTTAACTACACAAAATGTTTGGGTTTTTAGCAATGACAATCTGATTTAGAGTTTTTTAAAAATATACCTTCACTAGCCAGACTTTTTACAGCGCTTGTAGAGCGGATCTGCCTACATGTTCCAATTTGGGCATCTGGCAACAATTTAAATGTTGATTTTGTTAGCAGACATGAATGCACATTTAATCATTTTTATAATGTTTTACTTCGTGCATCTTAAATGGCTGATAACTGTTCTCACAGAACAATTCATATTCATAATCAAAAGTGTCCTGCCACTGATTTAACTATTTAAAATAACTATTCATTACAATTTGCCTTATTACTTTTAATTTAACATCTTTTTTACCTCCAAATTAAGAACATCTATAATACTCATGAGCCTGGGTGTCTTACACTAAATAATTTGCTATACAGTTTTAGGCCATTTTATTTCATTTTTCCAAAGTGTTTTATGCTTATTTTATTGGGTGTAATCTTTGATTCTCACGCATTTTTTGTGAGATGTGTTAATCCCATTTGTGTGTTCATTTATTTGCTGTTTTTAATTGCTTATTTCACACACACTTAGAGCCATGGTTTTGACCATTTATCTTCACTACTGTTGCAGTTTTATTAGGGGCGGATATCTTATGTTTATTTCACCCTATTTTTGTTGGGAACAACTGTAACCCAAACCCATACACACACACTTTTGCAGCTTGGCATCTCCTTTATCTTCATTTTTTCTATTTTTAATTTTTCCATTTATTAACATGGACAATTCATTTGTTTTTAATAGTCTGTTAACACTAGAACGATCAACATTTCAATATACCTAAAACAACCATTAGCGGTCAAATTGACAGCCATAGGAAAATCATGAATTACAATAAAATAAACCATATCTATAGTATTTGTTTTGTACATTTACCACAACACACATTTTCAATGCACCTAAGAAGTGATTTTCATCAAGTTGATTGATAGATAAATCAAAAGAAACAAATATTGTACTTGAAATCAGAACTTGTACTTGTTATATGTGTGTCTACTTCTGAAGATTATTGTAGTAATCCAGAAACTCAGACTTTGCTTTAACATCACTACCACCATTACTTTAAACTCATGCAAATATTCAAGAGTTTCATAGTGGTTAGTTTTTTACTATACATTTCATCAATATTGTGTTTCTTCAAAAATACATTTCTTCAAAATATTTTTCAAACACTTACTATATGATTCAGTTATTTGTTTTTAAATATAGAATAACAAAAATAAGAAATGTACAAGCAAAAATAGGCAGCAATCAAGCTTTTACAAATGTTGAAAAGCTGATTCAAAATGCAATAATGCTGTATGAGATAATGTCACAAATGAGTGATAAAGGCAAGCTAAAACAATAGGCTAGTAATTGCAAATGTTTTGTAAACAACTATATAGTTAACTACACTTTAACACTAAACATACCAATAAATATTCTAAAGTTTTTTGTTGCAAAAGTCATATTAAGACATTAGAGCTCATTGAGACATGTTTTTGCACTAAGTACATCGATTTGTTTTTGAAACACAATTAAAAATCCATGAATGGTATTCAAAAGACATAAACAACAGTAAAAATTCACATTTTAGTTACTAGAACAAAAAAGAAAAACTAAACTCAAAGTAACACTGACATTTGGTGGCTTGTTTTGTTTGTAGTTGTATAAACGGTAAAATTATACAAATTAATTGTTGTCTATAAAACAATAATAAAACAAGTGTTGCTAGGCTGGCTAAACCACTAACCTGCCATTATACATTGAAAAAACGAATTTTTTCAATTTGAAACTTAAAAATGTCTATGGCGGTCATTTTGACCGCCCCTGGTCGTTCTAGGAAGACTGATACTTTTCGCAGGAAATATTAAACTTAGATTTTTAATTATTTAAATTTCTTTTATGGTTTATGGTTTGTGATAAATGGTTTTGGAGATACAAGAGTTTGAAATTGCTTTGCGGTCAAAATGACCACTTTGGTCGTTCTAGTGTTAACAATTTTAACACGATTTCCTGTTAGACAGTTACAATTTAAACCAAATTGTTTTGCATTGGCAATGCATCAACACGCTATAGGTTACTTGAATTCTGCAAGTGGCGCATTGTTTGCTTGCCCTAACCCAACTTTTACTTCATGCTTAGAGTATTTACACTTTTGGAAATCAATGTGGACAATTCTTTCTGATGTCTTTGAATTACCTATTGCTACGACTGTTATCACTTCTGGTGTGTATATATTAATTATCATTTCAGTTTATTATTTTAATCAACTTTTTGTTTTGCTTTTCAGGTTTACATTTCTGTTATGATGGAAACTTTTGTGATGTGGAAAGTTTTGGTCATAACACACCAAAAACTGTAAAGGACTCAACTATTGAGCCCTTTGACAATGCTGTAAACACTACAGTCGATATTCTAAGTGTTGCTGTTGATGCATCCAACATACCACCTCTTACACCTACTGCCATAGCAACTATTTCTTCTGAAAATTTGGATTACAATACTGTTAACATTAACAGTAAGCTTGCTAAAGGTATTTTTATTTAAAATTTTTTATTTTTTTTGTTTTTCCAATTATTTTCTAATGTTTTCTTATTATTTTAGCATATCCACCCCTACAAATCGTGATGATATTTCCATCCTTGCAGAAAGGCTAACCAAGGCTGTAGTGTCGTCATCTTTTACAAGAAAGATTTTGCATTCGTTAAACATCACTGTGTAAAAGCTGCTGTAAAAGACTACATTGTATCTAGGGATGTTCCGATACCACCAAAGTATCGATACTTGTATCAAATGGGTACTCTGGGAAATGGAATCGATACCTGATTCGATTCTACTACTTTTAAGAAAGAATCGATACTAGTATCATATGATACTAATCCTTTTGCGCATGCGCACTTGAATGGTTATGCGCATGCGCACTAAGACGGTTTTTGCGCATGCGTATTAAAATGTTTTTGCGCATGCGCACTAAGAAGGTTTTCGCGCATGCGCATTAAAATGCTTTTGCGCATGCGCATTTTTTCCATGACGACCCAAAATGACGTCATGAAAAGTAGTAGTATCGAATGAAAAAGTTGCAAATGATACCTAAAGTATCAAAAGACAAGAATCGATTCCAAAATAGTAAGTATCGGAAGCCAAAGTATCGATACCAGTATCGTATGGGTAGTATCGGAACATCCCTAATTGTATCACAGTTTACATGATTTTTAAGAAATAAAAGTAATTGTATCGCACATCCAACACGAAAAAAATATGTAACAGGCTAATTCGTAAATTTCCATTTTTTATATTCATAACTCATTAAAATTTGTTATTTTACATTTTATTTTGTTTTCTATTTGATTTTTAATATTTTTGAATTTTTTTTATTTTGAATCGTTTTTCAAGAGCCACCAGCAATGGGGTTCTTATTATTTTTGAGCCTCCTGAGTTTCCTGTGTCAATTTTGTTTTTTTAAATTTTATCATTTACTCAGCTTTGGTTTTTATTTTTATTATTTGCCTTTTGGTGTTTGGCTGTCTTCCTTTTTTGAAACGGTCTCCATTTATTTATTGTTTCCTGGTGGCCATTTCCTTTTTGGTTTTTCATCTAGATTATTTTTAGTTAACTCTTTGTCAAGCGCGTCAAGAAATTTCCAAGTTTGAGTGTGTTGCATCCAAATGATACCCTTTTAAACAATTAATAAAAATTTAATTGCTCAATTTTGTGTGAGAAAATTTGAATAAAACTAAAATAATTTTTAAAACATATTAATATTTGTGAGTATAGAAACCTTCTTAGTACTTCAATTATTAAATTACTAACAACACTACCAAATAGTATTTTTCCTCTCTCCTCTTTTTGACATCACAACACTGTCTACACATGGTAGTCATTTTGCACTTCATGTTCAAAATTACTATAACTTAAAAAATTATGCCTCAATCACACTACATGTAATCAAAATGTAGATGAAAGTAAAAAATGAAACTACTAAAAAGTTGGGACAGTTAACTTTACTTTTCTGTGTATAACTTTTAAAATAGAAAAGTGAATATCAATTTGTATAAAAGTGCCAGATGAAGGGTTAAAGTAAACTATGTTTCCTTTTTTTAAAATCGTCTCCATTTTTTCACATCTTTTAATCAGCTTTCCTTTTTATCTTTCTTTTTCATTTTATTATTTGCCTTTTGGATTTTGCATCTCCTTTTTTGGAGAGCGTCTCCCTTTTTTGAGAGAATGTCTTCATTTTTATGGCTTATTTTGTTTCAACATTTTTGCGTTTCTAAAGTTTATGCTAGGTTCCCACGCACCACCTCTCCCCCTCCCTACAAACATCTCTTCCATCTCCATTTTTGGTAAATTGAGTGTTTGAGGACCTTGCTTGTGGAAAACAAATGGCCCTTTTTTGCCATTTGTTTTCTATGGAGTGGCTTTGGATTTTTGGCATGCCACGAATGACACACTTGCTCCCCTTAAATTTTTATTTTTGTTATTTTCTTTTATCTGTTTCTTGTATTTTTATTTTGCTTGCAATTGCTTGTATAATTTTCTTTAATCTTTTTTTTCTTTAATTTCAAATCAAAATAAAATTAAAAAAAATAAAAATGAAGTAAAATTAAAATAATAAGTAAAATAAGTAAAAATAAAATAAAATTAATTATTTTCATTACATTCACAACTGAAAGCTCAGGGGCAGAGCTTTCCTGAATGCACTTTTTAATTTTTTTCGATAATTTTTACATTTATAGAAAAAACTCATGTTAAAAACTATCAACTCAACCCCATTACTTCCTTTTTTATGGCTTTTACAAGATTGGCCAGTTTTGAATTTAAGCCATATCATTGGTTAAATTCAAACTGCGCGCTAATAGGGGGAATGCTGATTGGCCCGGCGGAATTCGGACTCTAACTACTTTTATTATTTTTGACTGATTTATTTTTTATTTACTTCATATGCCTCTTTTAATTTGCCTCTTTAATATTAACTTTTTTAATATGCCTCTTTTAATTTGCCTTTTTTAATATGCCTTTTTTCATTTGCCTTTTTTAATATGCAACTTTTAATTTGCTTTATTATGCCTCTTTTTAACAGTAGAAATTTTTATCGCACACATACCCCAGCTACCATGAGTAGTGCAAATGTGTCTCCAGAAACATTTTCTTAAATAGCACTTTTATTTACTGCCAACACAATTCTGCTGTTTATTTCATTCAAGTAATGCAATTATGTGCTTACCAGAATCACAATTTTTATTTTACTTGGTAAATAAGAAACAGCGTTAAAATTTGTACTTTATAATTATTTCCTTTTATATATAATTAAGAAAAATGTTATAAAAGCAATAAGAAAGAAATATTTTACATACAAATTTGTGGTTGAATATACTACATTTGACTCCTGGTGTTCAAAAGTACAAGTTTCCATGCATCATCATATGTAATTTGAAATTCAAACAATGTAATGGTGTTTTACAATCAAATCATAAAGATATGCAAATAATAACAATTTAATAATTGTCTGTTGTTGTTATAGGATGATCATATGATATTCATGTTCACATCAATTGCATGACATCATTTACTCTATTCAGCTATTAATATTTAACTCTTTGTATGTCATTATGCACTGTATTATGTTAAAGAATTTTCTAAATATAAACACTAGTTTTCAATAAGCTAATAAAAAAACGGAGATAACTTTTAATTGTGATGTGTCATTTCTTGTAAGAACCGCCAATACAAAAACGAGAATATAATAGATGTGTTTTTAAAACTATTTTGCAAACCTGTTATGAAGACCATTGAAGAACCAATTACAAATGTTATCCTTTAAATATGGCTTGTTTTCAAAAACAGTAAAATTACTGTTACAACCAAAGCAATGAAGTCGTGTTCCCCAATTGTAATTGACTTATATACACGTTTTGCAATAGAGTGACAAAAGGACTGACCAGTTTCCTGGCCTCGTATTTGAATTTTTTGGTGTGGGCTTTTTTTGGGCTTGTTTATATTTTTGTAAGCTTTATTTTCTTTTTGGGCTTTAGTTTTTTTTGGGCTTTTTTTATTTGGGTTTTTATTTTATTTGGGGTTTTTTTATTTGACTGATTTGTTTTTGGTTTACTTTATATCCCTCTTTTAATTTGCCTCATTTATATTCACTTTTTTTAATGTCTCTTTTAATTTGCCTCTTTTAATTTGCCTCTTTTAATTTGCCTCTTTTAATTTGCCTCTTTTAATTTGCCTCTTTTAACTTGCTTTTTTTAATTTGCTTTTTTTATTATGCCTTTTTTATATAATGTTATAATCTTATCCTTGGTTGGCCTGATATTTAATTAACTTGATTTTCCTTACCTTGGTTTTTATGTCTATTTCTCTTTTTAGTGGTCGTATAGTTTTATCTTTAATTACAGTGGCCAAAGACCATAACTTAAGTTAAGATTTATAGCCCATACTTGGATTTTTTCAGTTGAGTGCAACTTTGTAATTTGGCAGCAATTATTGTAACAAGACAAATTAACTCTTATCTCAAATAATGGGAAATGAATAACATAAGAATGTGACAAGCAAAACTTAATAAAAACTAAACAAGTTGTCAAAATAATGTGATAAGAAAAAGTAAATTCCATTTGAATTGAACAGGACACTAAAACAATGTAACGGGACACGAGAAAATAAATAAAAATAAGCGAGATGCAATAAACATTTTAACGGGACAAGATTAGATTAATTAAAATAAATGGGAGATTGAAACATAATAACGGGACAAGCAAAAAATAACTTAAAAACTAGACGGGACGTAAAAATATAGTAACGGGACCAGTAAAATCTATTTGAATTTAATGTACGCTAAAAACAATATAAAGGGACACAAGAAAATAAATAAAAATAAGCAGGACACAATAAACATTTTAACGGGACAAGGTAGGATTAATTAAAATAAATGGGAGATTTAAACATAAATAACGGGACAAGACAAGACACACAAACATGTTAGACGAGACGAGATGGGACAATTTTTAAAAGTATTTAAGCAATAAGAAGACTAAAGGGGTGAAAGTTCAAATGGTTAAATTGGACAAGACACACAAACATGTTAGACGGGACGAGATGGGACAATTTTTTTAAACTATTTAAGCAATAAGAGGACTAAAAAGGTAAAAGTTCAAATGGTTAAATTGGACGGGACAAAACGGGACACACACATGTTAGACAGGACAAGATGGGACAATTTTTAAAACTATTTAAGCAATAAGAGGACTAAAGAAGTGAAAGTTCAAATGGTTAAATTGGACGGGACAAGACGAGACACACAAACATGTTAGACAGGACAAGATGGGACAATTTTTAAAACTATTTACGCAATAAGAAGACTAAAGAAGTGAAAGTTCAAATGGTTAAATTGGACGGGACAAGACAGGACACACAAACATATTAAACGGGACAAGATGGGGTAATTTTTAAAATTATTTAAGCAATAAGAAGACTAAAGGGGTGAAAGTTCAAATGGTTAAATTGGACAGGACACACAAACATGTTTAAAAATTATATAAAATATTATAACTATGATTTGTAAATTGATAAGAGTTCAGGAAACACTTTCCATGAACTCAATTTTAATTTTTTGTTACATTTTTCAATTTAAGCAAAATAAAACAAACAAAAATTTAATTAAAAATATAATCAAAATGAAATTTGTTGTTTTTTTACCTTTTGTAGTTTTTTCTTTTCAAAAAGAAACTTCACATCAATGGTTTAACTTCACTGTTTTCACAATTAAAATTTAAAAATTAAAGTAAAACAAAAATTTTCTCTTTTCTCCAGGACCAGATCCTCTTTCCTTAAGCTCCGAAAGATGAGTGCCCAAATTAATTCAATTTTAGTTTCAATCTCTTGACTATAGATTTTTCATATAAGGAGATGATTTGAAACACCTTTTTCTGATTGGTTAGTTGGAAATTTCTCAACACCGTAAGTGAAAAATTTAATAAATTTTTCAGTCAGTGTACTGTTAACCCTTTGTCCTTGTTTTGGAATTTTGGGTTTTTGTAATAAATTAACTTTATCTAGCACTTGACAGTTTTAATGCAGTGTGATTGAAATTTTTAATTAAATTTTATTGCTCAATGTATGCTACATAGGCTTGGTATATTATTTGTGTAAATTTATCTAGTCATAATTCAAGTAAGTCATTAATTAGTTGACAAAATTTCACATGGCAAGCATGTGTTGCCCAATCTTTTTTTAAAATTAATTGTTTAACTTATCTTTGTTAAGTAGGCTACTCACATATTCATGTGTTCTTGAGCCTATACTTTAGGATTCTGGTGTTTTCCAGTTTCAATTTTGGTTAATTTAAAAATTTCTTAACTTTCATCTTTTCTTAAAAAACTGCTTACACTAACGCTCCTAGGGGTCGAAAAGGACCCTCATTGTATTTGTAGCTAAATTGCCCAGAATAATGTTTTAAATTATTTTTTTTAATAAAAATAGAAAGTTTATATCATAATCTTTCATGATATATCAAAATATCTTTTAAATTTGTATCACACAAAATGTTCTAACAAAAAATTGAACTGAATATTTTCATTAAAAAAATGCGCCAAACACAAATTTAAAAATAAAGAGTGAGTCATGCAAGAGAAAACATGTTACAACATGAATTGCATGCATTTCTCTATGAGGGTCATAATAGACCCAAGGAATACTTTTGTAAATATTTTTACTGGGCCTTAATTTATTAACCTAAATTTATAAAATTTTAGGAAAACAATATTCATGTTAAATGAATAAAAGTCAAATAATTTCAAATTTTTTGGCCATATAGTTTAGCTACCACAAATAAAAGAAAATTGTTTTGGGTCAAAATAGACCTGAGGGAAGGATGAAGGTTAAAAATATCTGTCATTTACTCATTTGACAGTGGAGGATGAAGGAGTGGAAGATCTTCCACTGCTTAAGGTAAGTTCTTTTTAATGAAATTTTATTTATTATAACACACCCTCCCCTAAGATTGCATTATCCTTCCTAGGATGCAATTCTGATATTAAACTCAATAAAAGTTCTCAATTATAATTTGGCCAAAGACTGTTGATAAGAGTTTTTTACCAATCTTAAGATTGAACTCTAGTTTGGGTTTTTTTCAAAAGTATTAGGTGTTGAACAATTTCATATATAACCTTGTTTTAACAACACATTGATTAAGAAGTTTCCCTTTGCGCATTGTGGGAATTGTAAATGTAATTAATTTCAACGATATTCATTAAGCAATTACATTTTAAAAATGAATACTGGGGTTAGTTACTAAATCTTACAGTTATAAACTATTTCTTATGGGTTTCATTTTAAAGTTGCCAAAATGAACATTAAATGTTTTCTTGATTATATAAGATTAAGAAATATGCAAATTACTATAATCAAAAATTTATCTGACATTTCTTGGATATATATAGTTGGTTAGTTACACAATATGTGAGATATAATTAAAGTTAAGCAATCTCTTCAATTTTGATTATACCATGAAGTTTACATACCTTAGTATTAAGATTGAAAATATATTGATAAAGTAAAGTACTTAAATGGTAACACAAATAAAGCATAAATCCCAAAATTTACCATGAGGTTAGCATGTAAGATTATATAAGTTTACATATAAATTGTATAATTAGAGTAAATATATAAAAACACACTGCGAATTTACATACTATTTAACTTAACTTCATCAATTTGTTTTAAGAATTGAGTCATACAAGTAAAAACAGTATATAGTCAATCATCTTAATTTTTCCTTCAAGTTCAGTTCAATTTTAGTGTATAAGTACTCACACCTTTTGCAAGTATCTATTGAATATTTGACTGTTGAGTAAATAAATGGGCATTTATAAGAGTGTGAGAGTAGGTTAGTTTTATATTTTGATCAGTATGAGGCAATATATAAGGGACGTTTGTCAGCCAAGGAGTAAGATTCTCATAAGGGGTGGCTCTATCACCATATATATTTATGCCAAATCGAGTTGGGTCGAAGATTAAAACATTGGGGTTTTTAATCATTACTTGCAAATTTCCCATGCATTGAATCAAATGAGTATATTTTGAGCAAGCATTGATAAGATACTGCTTAGAAGCATCTTGTGTGATTGCTAAATAAGGGGGCAAAGATATGTCTGGTAAAGGAAATAAGGGAACATTATAAACATTTAAATTTTGCAAAGAAGATGATTGACTTTTATCTCCAATTTTTATAGAAATTTTAAGTAAACATTTCTTATCTAGAAGCTTGTAGATTGCAGTCTTGGTATTTTCTTTTAGGGTTAACTTCCAATTATAATGAAGACCAGCTGGGATAGATTGCACTTCACAATGATGATTTAAAGTCACTGGTACTTGGTCACATTTTTCTAGGAAGTAGGAGTTTGCACTTCCCTTTAGTTGATGTAGAGGTTGGATGGCGCACTTATTTCCCCATTGACATTCTTCAGGACATTGCACATTTGTAGAAAAACTAGTGTTGACTTGGTAGGTGTAGTATTCAAAGGATGTAGACCATTGGCACTGTATTCCTTCATAAGTCACTTGTAGTGGCATTGATTTTGAGGAAGCTGGAACTTTTAGGTTGAGGCATACGGTGTGAGGAATTGTAGAGATGACAGTTTGATGTTGAAATGTCACTTCACATTCTTGTTTTTTCATTTTTGTTGAACAGACGGAATTTTTCAGCCATATTGTTTCATTTGTAGAGCAGGAATTAAGAGTTTTAAGAAAAAAGAAAATAAGCAGTATCTAAAGTTAGTAGAGGTTAGTTAGCCTTTTTCCCAATGAACCGATAGTCAATTGAATAGAAACTAATTAAATAAGTGTTGTTTTTGTTTAATTGTAAGGTCAATATGTGATTTTTGACATAAAATGTAGAGTTATTCCAAGTAAGTGGCAATTTTTTGGATCTGAAATTTCCAGCAGTAATAGTTTTTGTAAATTTCATATGTTCATCAAGAAAAATTAAGTTTTATTAAATAGTTGCATTAGTCATATTTCTATATTGTGATTGCACATGGCCAAAACAGTGAGGAAAAGGATTCCCTTTTTCACATGCATTTAGTAGGAAATGCTGGTTTTTAAAAGTAGATTTGATTAAATGAGTTGGAAGAATTTCATCAAATTTTATACTAAATTGATTTGAAAACATTTTAATTGAAGAATTTAAATTTAGGTGATTTAAATGATTTAATTGATTCATTTTATATTTGAGTCTACACTCGGAACCTAAAATTCTAAAAACTTCAAAAATTCTCTTATGATTAAATTCTAAAACCCATTCGTAGCCCACACATTTAAAATGCTTATATTTTGTATCTTTACAACTAACTCCAGATTTTTGCATATGATCAGTGTGAGATTGGTTATTAATATTTAACCATTTTTTGCATCCATTAAGCGTTCTAGGGCATTGTCTATTTGAGAGATGAAAGTAAATTCCATGTCCTCCTCTTAAAAGGTGACTATCAGTGTAATATTCAAATTTAGTTTGCCATTTGCATTTATAGGCCAAAATGTCAAATTGAAATTTGATGGGTTTAGGATGCTCGCTAGTATGTATATGTAATGTGACAATGCAGGGTAATTGCATTAGTGCTAGTTGATGACTAAATTTTACTCTACACACATATCCGTGCTTGGGTTCAAAAGTGCAGGTAACATATTCAGCATTAATGTCTACATCTATTTTGCAAGCTTTAGAATACCTTATAAATTGTAGACTTACAATTATTAATATGGCTGCATACAATTTGGCCATAATCTATAATAAAATGCAAATAAAAAATTTTAGTAATTCATATGAATAATAAAATTTTTTGCTTTGACATAAAACAGTATAAAAGTTTTGATGTCAAATTTGGAGAATAGTTTTTCCTTTTTAAATTTTAAATAATGGTTTCTAAATTTGTTTGGTAATTGAACTCTAACCAAATCTTAAATTCGTTTTCTAAGTATGGAAGGTACTCTGTAAGAATGAGCTTTGTTTTTTCGAAATTTTTCGTTTATTGAATAGGGACTGAAGATAAAATCTTCTTGCAGATTTGTTGATTGTATATCTCCAATTTCTCCTATTTGGGGTCTACCTTTTTTGCAAGCATTGTCCAAATATACTTCCCCTATGTTGCTGAAATCATTTTGAGATGTTTTGATTATGATATGACTTGGTATCATAATATCTACTTCAGGATAAGTAGCCTACGAGTGTATATGTAATGCATTTTCAAACGTTTTAGGGTTAGTCTGTAAATGTGTTTTAAATGTAACATCATCTCTATAAGTAGTTTTAATCCTTGGAGCACAATATTGATTAACTATTATTGACACATTAAATAGTACATTTAATTTAGGTTCTAAATGCCATTTTTTAAATTTGCATACTCCTTTTGGACAATTGTTAGCTTTGGGAAACCATTCACATGTTCCTTCAGCTAGATTTTGGTTTGCATTTGGAAAAGCTCCTTCCCACGAATCTTCATCTAGACAAACTTGTTTAGAGGAACATGTCTCATTTTGCATCTCACAATATCCCATAACTTCTCTTTTTAAATGTACTGGAAAAGTGTAATATTGAAATATGTGATCCCATTTACATAAGAAGTCTGAGAAAGAAATTTCTTATTTAGCATAGCGGGAGATGCCTGGAATATACAATTTTATACAATGCGTGTAATATTTAGGTAATGAAAAAAGCTTTGAGTTAAAGGTAACGTTGCAACTTTGCCTGTCTTTTTTAAAGTGCAGGCTTTTTCCAAAATAGTTATAGTTTCTAAACTTTGACAGTGTTCTTCAAATTCGAGGGTGCTGAGGCTTTGTAACATT
>JAAFCF010005931.1:1587024-1597362 GCA_013389785.1 Helicorthomorpha holstii | reverse complement strand
TTTGACAGTGTTCTTCAAATTCGAGGGTGCTGAGGCTTTGTAACATTGATGTTAACAGTAGCAAAATGACACAGTAGAAATTTATCTGTGGGAATATAATTGTTTGATTTTTAGTATTATAGTTACAATTAATCCTAATACTAAAAAAGTTATTGCTATAAAAAGAATGGTTTTAAAAATTGACCATGCATTTGAAAAATATGATCCAATTCCACCAAAAGCATTGCTAACTCCCTCTAACATCACTTTTCCAATTGGAACATATTTAACATCTCCAGTAGTGTAACAAGTTTGGAAAACTGCAGTTTTGTTTAACAAATTGATTTCGGGATCAATCAAACATATTTCAACTTCCTTACAAGATTTCTTGTCAGAGTGTATTAAACATATTTCTTCAGTAGCACACTTTAGATTGGTTTGAAAATCTATAGTAAATTCATTTTCTAGAGTCTCTAATCTTACTATAGGAGTGCGAACATTTATGCCCTTAAATACAACATTTGCTGTTCCAGGTAAACATAGGCTTTTGGCAGTAATTACAAGAGTGGCATGAGTAAAACTAGAGTAACATCCTCTAATGTGTTTGATTGTTTTTAGCTCAGGACACACATCAGTAATTTTAACTGATATTGATAAGTTCTATGCTACTAGACTGAGAACTAAAGGAGAACTTTGAGTTAGCTTGGAAACTAGTGTGTCTTTGTGTCCTACAGTTATGTTGTGTACTGTATGCATAAGAGGTAGTTTAGTGGTTTTAATGTCTTTTAAAGTGTATAAATATGATTTTTGAACTGTTGCAGTCATTCTATTTTCAAAAAATGAAACTGACACCATTTTCTCATCAAATAAAAACTGAGTATCATAAGGTGTTTTTGCTTGTACTGCTCCTATATGTCTAAAATCAGGTCTATTGAGATGACTGGCTTCATCTATATAAGCTTCTGATGGATCAATCACTCTTTGTATGAAAAATTGATCCAACATTTCAGTTGGTTGTTCATAATTTCCTACTATTTGTAAATAAATGGTTCCGTCCTTAAAAGTGTATACTTTGCCTACATCTTCTACTAATTGTTCTTCATTTCCTACTAAAATTCTAATTTTAAAGTAACACTGTTTACCAGTACATGGTAAGTATTCTCATATTCTGGAATTAAATAATATCTGTAAAAATGGCAAGGTTGGTAAAAAAGTATCTAACAATAGCCCCATAATCCAGCGGATCTAGCTTGACAGTCTGATACTCCTGGCCAGGCAAGAGACTCTGCGGTTAATCTAGGAAATTCGATGTCTCTGTGACACTGCCATCCCCAGTTACATAATTCATGATTTGCACATGATAAAGTGCTAACATGACGTACTGTCACAGAAAAAGTGTAGTATTGGGAAGTAGTAGACCACTCACATTCTACTGATTCAAATACTAGTTTCATGTCAGTAATTACTGCTCCTAATTCTTTACTTCTAATCCATAAACATTGTGAATAACCTAAATTTTGTAGAGTGATTTGGGATTGTATAGTAATTTGGCAGTCAGTTCTTTGAGACTTATGGTCTTTAGTACAGATTTCTGTTTGAGTCTGCAAGTTCTTTTGCTCATTACATGAGTAAGTAGCTATTACTGGTTGAAATAATAATAAAGCATGTAAAAGTATTGCTAATGGTAACTGTGGATCATTTATTAATGAATTATTTTCTGGGTTGATTATGTTATTTATGTTTCTTTCTACACTATGTCCAGGATTAAAAGCATTATAACCCAGATAAACACCAGTTCTGTAAGAAAATTTACAAGTGCCTTTACAACACATTATAATAATTTTGAATTGAAAGTAAATTGAATAAAATAGAGCAAAGATTCCCTTAAATATTCTAGTTAAATGTTTAACTAATAAACTGAACAATACTATTGAAATGACAATTACAGTAAATTGCAAAAAAGAAAGTAAACATTAAAATTGGTATTGTCTATCCCAACATATCAAACATCTTCTTCTCTGGCATTTATCTATCGCAACACAGGTCTGTCTAACAGGCTTGTTTTTAAACTCTGAAAAGCTTTTTCTGCTTTTTCATCCCATATAAAAGGTTGATCTTTCTTAGTTAAATTTGTTAAAGGTGCAGCTATCTTAGCAAAGTCTTTTATAAATCTTTTATAAAAATTTGCCAGGCCAAGAAATGATTGAATTTGTTTTACATTTGTTGGAGCTGCATAATGTTTTACTGCAGCTAACTTATCCTCAGTGGGATCTATTCTCCCATTAGCAATGACATGTCCCAGATAGGTGACTTTTTGTGTACCTAGTTCTACTTTACTAGGTTTTATATTTAAATTCGCATGTAGCAATCTGCGGAAGACTTCTTCCAATTTCTCTAATAACTCTTTATATGAATCAGCATAAAGTAAAACATCATCTATAAAAACTACTATTCCATTTCCAATAAGATCTATGAATACTCGGTCAGCAAGTCTTTGAAATATGTTTGGGGATACTTTTAGCCCCATAGGCATTCTAAGACATTCATAATGCCAACTAGGTGTAGCAAATGCAGTAAATCGTTGACAATCTTCATGGACAGGTATTTGATAAAACCCACTTGCAAAATCTAATACTGCAAAATATTTCGCATTTCCAATTTTGTTTAATAGATTTTCAATGATTGGTAAGGGATATCTATCTCCTCTTACCCTTTCATTTAATTTTCTATAGTCTATTACTAGTCTTGGGTCTTTATTGGAAGCATGCACTAATAAACAAGAGCTGCTGTATGGACTGCATGAAGGCTTTATAATTTGTGCTTCTAAAAGTTCATTAATTTTGTCTTTTAAAATTTCTTCATCTCTTTGAGGCACTGTGTAAGGTCTCAGGCTGACTGGAGTTGGATCCTCTAAAGTGATTTCTAAAGATGTTAATGAAGTTCCAGATAAATTATTTAAACTTGTAGCAAAAATAGAAGGGAATTGTAATAGTAATTGTTTCATCTGATCCTTTTCAAAAATTGGTAAATGATTTAAGTTAAACATTGTATCTACATTAAATTCATTTTCATTTGGAAAAATTAGAAAATCATCAGCTATCTCCTTAGCACTTTCAATAGAAAATAAATTAATATCCTGCCATTGTTTCTTCATTTTTATTCCAGTATAATAAGCTAGGTTCTCTAAGATCTTATTTTTATTGCCGGCATAAGAGTCTCTAACTAATATTTTGGAGCTTTCTACTTTGGATTCATTTTTTAATTTATTTTCTACATTTAACTCACCCAATTTATAAGGAGTTTCAGATATGTTCTCACATGCTACCTTATTGGGCCAAGTAAGCCATACTCAGCCTTCATACTTGAAGTCTGGTAAGCCTGGACACTATCCATTTGACTAACTTCTGACTCTTTACTAGATTGACTCTTGTCCGTCCTAAACTTCTCTGACAGAAACATATCTGTTTTTGGTATACTAGCAACTCTTGCCATTGCCTTCTCACAAGACAATTTAGACTTTAACCATTCAGTCTTAGGTTTAGGTTTATACTCTTTTACCTTAGCTATTCTGGCTTTACTAGCCACTGTCTTCTCGCAAGACAGTTTATTACACCTATCGGGTTTCATGTCTATATCCATCACCAAAACTTTATTTATAAGTTTACCCATTGACTTATCATATGTTTTATCAATTGTAGGATCAATGACCAATCCTAATTCTGCCATAGTAAAATATCCAAATATTCCAGTAGGGCCCTGAAGAAAATGATTTTCAATTATTGGAAATTCCACTTCTGTTGGAGCCTCATTTATTTTCAATTTCAATTTTATTTTCATATCTAATAAGATTTTTCCTCAAATTGTATTAATGTAAACCTTGGCATTTTCCAAATCAAACATTATTTCTGAATTTACTAGTTCCTCAACTAATTCTACTGTTACTATTGAAATTGATGCTTCAGTATCCAACAGAAAAGGAAATTCCTTTGATCCTATTTGTACAATCATTTCTGGACTGTTCTCATATTTTCTGACATAATAAAGCTGGAGACTCTCATTATCTCTACTTTCATCAACATTGGCCTCCTCTGTTGATGACTATATTAGTTTAAAGCTTGCTTTAGAGGGCACTGCATAGCAAAATGCCCAGCTTGATGGCAATTGTAGCAAATGACATTTGTCATGTCTTTTTTTGCTCTAGGTTCCTTTTGATTCCTGTACACCTTAGGGCAGTTCTGAGCAGAGTGTCCTACTTGGTTGCACAGTTGACACTTTAATATTTGTCTTCTAGCTTGCTGTCCACTTGACGCATTTGCATAAGTATTTTGCAGTTTAGTATTTGCCACTTCTTTGAGAGTTTGATGTTCAATTGCTGCAACAGGTCTGTTTAGTGCTCCATTTCTGGGCTGCATTTTAGGAATTGCCCCCTTTACCTTGAATCTCTGCAACTCTTGTTTAGTAACTGGCACATAATATACATCTTCAATGGGTTCTTCCTCATCTTCAAAATCTTATTCATTCTCTTCAAAATCTGATAACTTTATCACTCTCATTTGGGCTTTTGTTGCGGATTTGTTAGTCATCTTGGAACTTCCAGTCATCTGAGCTGCCTTTAGCTGCTTCTCAAGTTCAGTTATGCGCTGCATCAGTTGGCTAGTTACAGCGGTCAGATCCTTATTTTCTTCTGGTTTAAACATAGAAATTGCATGCACTGATGCATTTCTAGTGTTAACAGCTGATTCATTCGCTTCTTCTTGTATAGCAAAAGATATAGCATCATCTAGTGTCATTGGTTTTAGTGTTAATAGAACTCTAGCTATTGCAGGCTTCAGACCTGTTATAAATCTACTTTTCACCATAGAGTCCTTTAACTTATAAGTTAAATCTGGATTACCCTGATCATCTAAAGTTCTAGCCGCCATTTTGATTCTGATTGAATATCCTTTAACAGTTTCTTTGTTTTGTGGGGATATGTTCATCCATGAGTTTAATTGTGCATTTAGATGCCTAGTGTCTCTATAGTACTGTTTAATAGTTTTTTTGAAAGCTTCAATACTAGCTTTATCTGCTAATTTTATTTCCCTAACAAATTCCATAGCTTCATTCCTAAATCTGGATAAAGCCATAGTAATTACTGTTGTTTCTGGCAAACCACTAAGGTCTACCACTGTCTGTATTGCTCTCAATACATCTGAGTAAGTTGTTTTGTCTTCCACTCCAGAAAACATAGGCAACATTTGCAAATATACTGATTGAAGTGCGGGGGGGTTATGTATAGCCATTTTTAACTTGTTACTTAAATTTTGAACTACCCTAGGGAGATGTGTCTTTGGTGTTTGAAAATCTTCAGCGGTAGAATTGTCTAATCCAAATTTTGTAAAAGACTCAGTCATAACACGGTATCCCTTACCTTGTCTTTCTTTCTTTCAAAAATAAAATAAAGAAAATAATTGATGGTTAGTAATCATTTTACGGTTATCATTTTATGTAGTTTTGTTTAAAAGTTAGAACTTCTATTGCTAAAAGTTCTATAGATATAGAATACAAGGTTTGTAAATTGTGTATATTCTAATCTGGTCAAGTGTCTATCAGGCTGTTCTAGTATTGCTCCAAACAGGTGAGCAGATTCTGAAATTTCCATAGCAATATTAACTCTAGATATGTGATAAGTCGAAAACATATCCTTTAATTTGTATAACACATTTAGCTCATTCTCAGTACTGTATACTATATCCAATTCTATTATATGATCAAAATCAATAGGAGAACTGTATCTAGCTATGTCTGCATATCGCCTGACAGACCCAAGATTACTAGATATTACATCTCTAATAAAAACCCAACATTTGCTTTCAGTAGCTGAGTTTAGTAAAATTCTTATAGCAGGAAAGCCAGGTTTAATAAAATAAGCTTTCTTCATTATTACTCTTGTAAGAATGCTCCAGCTATATTTAATTTTAAGCTTATCATTCTTAGGGTAGAACATATAGATAGTTAAAAACTCCTCAAATGATTTTTTCCAATAGGTGATTGAAAAGTTCCATATGTCTGCTGGGAAATTTAGCTTTGTGAGTTTTTTGTTGATAAATTGTCTGAAGTGTGTAGTGGAGAATCCAGAAATTCTTCTTCCAGATGCGTTATATTGGGTGGAGTTAGAGGTATGTCCAAACATTCTTACCTTTTGGCTGAAAAAGAAGAGATAATTTTTTCCTATTTTAAAGTTTATTCCTAATTTTTTCTTAAATACTTATAATTACTTAGAAGTATAATTCAACTAACCATTACTTAATTAAATGTAGATTTACAAATATACATCTTTGTAATTTGCATAAACATTTTAATAAAGTTTCAAAATATGCTAATAGTACAATGAAAATGTCTTTTAATTCCTTGAATACTTTATTTACCTATATTTTTCAACTTTAACTTTATATTTTCTTATTACTTATCTCTTTATATGTAAACTGTAAAGTTTAAATTGAAATTGCATTATTCTAAGTTTTAACTCATGATTAACACTCTTATTATTGGCTGAAATCTAAACCAAAACCTTGAAATATGGTTTTGTAGTACATTCTCATGTGGTTGAGTTCATTTTCCAATAAATTTCTTCTATACCAATTAATGTTATTCATGGTATACTCTGTTTGATCCACTGTCATGTATTCTTGGTATTCGCTGAAATGTAATTTTATCAATCGATTGCATGCAAAACAGTCTATGCATTCGGCTTCCTTTGGCCAACTGGTTATGGTGAATTCGTTTATACTGGTAAAGTTTTTCACTGCACTGTACCCAGGAATTTCAGCATCAAAATTTATCACTTTTTGAAAATCTTGGGATAGTTTTCGGTTGATATGAGCCCAGATTCTTTCCTGATTCATATTACTGAGTTGGAGTTGGTCTACCCATTTCCCGTTTCTCCACAATCTAAATATACCAGATACAATTTCTTCTTCCTTATATAAATCATTAGTTATTCTAAAATGGTTAGAGAATGTTGTTGAGATTTTGAGTGTTTCCAAACTATCAGATTTCTTTTTAAATTCTATGGTGAAAGTGTCTCCAGAGGTATTAGCAATAATTTCGTTTGTATTCATTTCTTAGAAGTTTGGTTTTATAGATGAATTTCTGAAAAATAAAAATGTTTCTTTCTTAGATTTCATAATTTATATTCTACAAGTTTTTTATATTTAATAGAAATTAAATTAAATTATTATATTATAATTTAAATTTAATTTCGTTTGACGCAGCTCAAAATGTCTTTCACACAACTTCTTTAATTCATGTTTTTCCACATTGTATTTTACATATTATTGGTTATATCTATTTTCTTGCGCATTACACTATTTTATTTATATTAAAAAATTAAAACTCAAATTATATTATTTTAATTAGTCTTAAGATTTGAGACACATGTTCTAACCATTAAACCACTTTCTTATTATGTTTGAATAGGCTGTAGTTAATTTTATTAATTTTTGCCGTAATTTAAACCGAAATTCTGGAAAATGGTGGAAAAGTATTGCTGCATCGAATTGACTTCTTCCTCAGTTAGATTTCTGGGATCCTATTCAATTTGACCTCTGAGATACATTGATTGGTTTACATTCATATACCCCTGTTGTTCACCGAAATCCAATTTTGTTAATCCGTTATAAACTTCATATTCGGTGTTTTCTGGTTCTCCAGGCCAGCTTCTTATGGTGAATTCATCTATGTTCATGAAATTTCCCACTCCACTATACTCGGGAATTTCGTCATCAAAGTTTTGTATTTTCTGGAAATCTTGAATTAGCCAGTCTTTCATATGCATCCACATTCTCTCTTAGTTCGCATTATTAAGCTGGAAATGTTCTTCAAGGTACCCATTTCTTTGAAATCTGAATATTCCCGACACTAGTTCATCTTCTCTTCTTAAATCGTGAGTTATTACATCATGGTTTGTAAGGTTTGTTATAATTTGAAGAGTTTGTAAGGTGTCTGAGTTCCTTCTGTAATAGATGGTGAACTCTTGTTAGGATGCTAGTTAGATATTTTATTCTTATTTTATATTATTAGGTTAGCTAGTGTTGATTTGGCTTAACACCCAAACTCAATGTTTTGAAATAATTTACTGTTTATTGCATGTTATTTTGATTGATTGAATTTAATTAATTGAAAAATCGCTTTTATCAGTACTTAAAGTGTTGAGTTATATTCTCATGCTTTAAAGTCATTGTACTGCGTTATCGCTAACAAAAGTTATTAATATAACTGTGCTCGTTAATGCGACATTAATTACTCATTATCATTACGACTCTTAATTTTAGCACGTTTAATTGTAGCGCAACTTTGTTGTTTTTTATTAATAATTTTTGTTTTATTAAATTCAATTTTATTCAAAATTAAGCAAATTTGATGTAAAGATTTAGAGTTAAAGGAATTGCACCCACTAACCTGGACTGAAGGAGTACCCCAAATTGCCAAGCAGAGTGAGGACCAAGGCAGTGATGAACATAAGGTAAATAATTTTAATTGTTAACTTATATAAAAATCATCCTCACACTGTTACACTCTCTAACTGGAGTGTTGGTGAAGATAGAGTTTATATTCATTTTCTTAGTAATAAGTTTGAAAATGTTAGAGATGTCTAAAAATAAAATACCCGCTTTATTTTCTAATTAGAAATAATGAAATTACTATTATCTAACTAATGTTATGCTATTTTAATTAACAACCTGACGACTTGACCTGTGTTTTTGCGATATAGATGTATGACTTATAAAATGCAAATAATTTTTTAACAATAGCAAATCAGGGTTTTCTCAAAACCCTATTCCTTGCTCACAAGCTTCTTATTGTTGCTCAATTTTAAATTTTATACTTTGCACTCAACTTTTGACAATCCTGGTCACGGCACCATTTGTTATGGTCTTATTCTTGGTTGGCCTGATATTTAATTAACTTGATTTTTCCTTACCTTGGTTTTTATGTCTATTCCTCTTTTTAGTGGTCGTATAGTTTTATCTTTAATTTTAGTGGCCAAAGACCATAACCCAAGTTAAGGTTTATAGCCTATACTTGGAATTTTTCAATTGAGTGCAACTTAGTAATTTGGCAGCAATTATTGTAACAAGACAAGTTAACTCTACTTTCAAATAACGAGAAATAAATAACATAATAACGTGACAAACAAAACTTAATAAAAAACTAAATGAGTTGTCAAAATAATGTGACAAGAAAAAGTAAACTCCATTTGAATTGAACAGGACGCTAAAACAATGTAACAAAACTTGAGAAAATAAATAAAAATAAACGAGATGCAATAAACATTTTAACGGGACAAGATAGGATTAATTAAAATAAATGGGAGATTGAAACATAATAACGGGACAAGCAAAAAATTACTTAAAAACTAGACAGGACGTTAAAATATAGTAACGGGACCAGTAAAATCTATTTGAATTTAATGGGACATTAAAAACAATCTAAAGGGACACAAGAAAATAAATAAAAATAAGTGGGACACAATAAACATTTTAACGGGACAAGGTAGGATTAATTAAAATAAATGGAAGATTTAAACATAAATAATGGGACAAGACAAGACACACAAACATGTTAGACAAGACGAGATGGGACAATTTTTAAAAGTATTTAAGCAATAAGAAGACTAAAGGGGTGAAAGTTCAAATGGTTAAATTGGACAAAACACACAAACATGTTAGACGGGACGAGATGAGACAATTTTTTAAAACTATTTAAGCAATAAGAGGACTAAAAAGGTAAAAGTTCAAATGGTTAAATTGGACGGGACAAAACGGGACACACACATGTTAGACGGGACAAGATGGGACAATTTTTAAAACTATTTAAGCAATAAGAGGACTAAAGAAGTGAAAGTTCAAATGGTTAAATTAGACAGGACAAGACGAGACACACAAACATGTTAGACGGGACAAGATGGGACAATTTTTAAAACTATTTACGCAATAAGAAGACTAAAGGAGTGAAAGTTCAAATGGTTAAATTGGACGTGACAAGACAGGACACACAAACATATTAAACGGGACATGATGGGATAATTTTTAAAATTATTTAAGCAATAAGAAGACTAAAGGGGTGAAAGTTCAAATGGTTAAATTAGACGGGACACACAAACATGTTTAAAAATTATATAAAATAATATAACTATGATTTGTAAATTGATAAGAGTTCAGGAAACACTTTCCATGAACTCAATTTTAATTTTTTGTTACATTTTTCAATTTAAGCATAATAAAACAAACAAAAATTTAATTAAAAATATAATCAAAATGAAATTTGTTGTTTTTTTTACCTTTTGTAGTTTTTTCTTTTCAAAAAGAAACTTCACAT
>JAAFCF010005931.1:1517606-1535550 GCA_013389785.1 Helicorthomorpha holstii | reverse complement strand
GCTGAGTGAACAGCTTAGTGAGAAAGTCTGCGTCGTTAGCCGCTGAGGCAACTGGCTCTAACTGGAAAACATTCCGGGCGTAACACTCTCGAACATGATGGTAACGGATGTCGATGTGTTTGGTCCGATCATTCTCGATTGAGGTTTCAGCATACTGCCTGGCGGCTTGGTTGTCGCAATACAGGATAGGCAAACCATTCACAGTTTGAGCCAATAGTGATGAATTGATCACACGAGAAAGCAAAGTAATTTCATTCACTGCCAAGGACATGACCATAAACTCTGCTTCCATTGTGCTAAGAGCAACAAACCTCTGTTTCTGGGACTTCCAACTGATTACACCAGCACCCAGGAAAACAATGAAGCTGGGAAAAGAACATCTGACAATCGGTGAAGATGCCCAACTTGCATCCACAAATGTAGACAGTCTGTCACAGGGATAAGCTGGATGGACACGGTAGACACACAACTTGTGCTGACTGGTGGCCTCCAGATAACAGGCAACACGACATAACTGGTACCAATGAGCAACGGTGGGCTCGGAGCAATACTGGGCAAGCCAGTTAACAGCAAACAGGAATCTGGTCTTGTGCGGTTGGCAATGAACATGAGGCTTACCAACAGCTCTCGATATGGCACATTGTTAAGTCAAAATGGTTTAATTTTTCGAGGATTCACAGGATCAAGAGTGACTATGGGCAGAGACGAGCGGATGCTGTTCATGGTAGGAAACTTCGATAGAAGGCCGGAAATATACGGAGTTTGATGGAGACTGATGGACCCATCTTTATACACAAAGTGGATACTCAGGAGCTTCTCGACTGGTCCGACATCACTTACATCAAACAATCCTTTTATATCGTGGATGGCAGCGGCATTAACATCTTTCGTGACTCCAAGAACAGCCATATCATCGACGTAAACTTGGATCACGCATTGGCCACTCTGGTAGAAGCAGTTCGTACCCTTGATGTCAATGAAACCAATAGTAACAAGGGAGGCGTCCAAATGTAAATATCATTCCCTTCCACTTTGGTGAAGTCCATATATGGCACGCTGCAATCGGCATGACAAACTATGGTCTGCATCTAACCCTTCTGGTAACTTCATCCAAATGTTATGATGCAATGGTCCATACAGATAGGCACCTACTACGTCAAGCTGGACATGGTCCCACTTCAACTGTTTGACCAAAATGGCAAAGCACAGGCGGATGAGAGTAAAGTTGATTACCAGCGAAAATACTTTGTCAAAGTCAAAACCCTCTTTCAAGCGATGACCTCCGGCGACCAGCCGGGCTTGGTAACGAATAATCTCTCCAGTTGGTGCTTGTTTTAAGGCAAAAACCCATCGACATGGTATTTGGCGCTGATTAACAAGTGGAGTTGCTAGTGTCCATACCTTGCGTATGGCCATCATATCCAGTTCTTCCTGGATGGCAACTTGCCAGGCATTGCAATCGGGCAAGGACATAGCTTCTTGATACGTTTCAGGCGCTTCATTAGCAAGACTGCTTGTAGCTAGTAGTCATTGTTCTGCATCATCATCATCATGCAAAGTAAGAGCAGACATATCAATCTGACATTCAGCAAGACCCTCTGGTTCTGGTGATGATGATAACAAAGACTCAGTATCATCAGAAGAGATGGGCTGGCATTCCCAATGGAAGTCAAAATCCTCTAGAAAATACCTGATGTGATTTACGTGACAATAGTTTATGACTTCTGTGCGTGACCATAGCTTGATACTGGCTACATCTGTCCGTGTGTAATAGGCACGACGATATCCTTATCAATCTGGTTTAGACAAACAATGACGGAAGAACTCTCTAGGTGGCAGAGTAACAGCTTGATGGTCTGCGACTAAAGGCATGGTGACCTGCGCTACAAGTTCATCATTGCTCATGGTCTCGTTGACTACACCGACAGAGTTCTCAAGTTTCTTGTCATTGCTTTCATCGGAGGATGGTACTGGACTTACAACATCACGATATGACATGGACTTGAAGAATGTGTCACAAAGACCAGAATTATTATTATCATTACTTTCATCAGAAGAAGATGTGGTGTAATTAATATAGTTACTCTGATCGAAACCCCCCAGAGTTGGCGAAGCGTCTTGACACCCTCCAGCTCCAGGAAACTCAGTCTCGCCAAAGGTAACCGACGATGATTCCAAATACTCATTAGTCTCTGGTATCCACACGTGATAACCATGCGTTTGAGCCGAATAGCCCATTAAAATACCCGCGCGTGCTGTAGCTTCTAACTTATTACGCATCGTGGATGGACGATGGATATATGCGCGACACCCAAAGACACGTAAATGTTTTACAGCAGGTACTCTTTCATTCCATAGTTCATACGGAGTATGGTCATTGAGGATGGTCTGGTTAAACCGCTCAGCTACACCATTTTGTTGTGGCGTATACACGTTCATATGCTGATGCTTGATGCCCTCAGACTTTAGGTAATGTTCAAATTTGTTGGAACAGAACTCCATACCTTTGTACGTTCGTATGGACTTAATCTGCCATTGCAATTGGCACTCGACTCGTTTCTGGTATTCTTTAAACGTGTCCAAGGCTTGATGCTTTAACTGGCACAGTGTAAAAGTTATTAATCATCGGAGCGACAAAAGCCAACTTTCCAGATGGATTATAAACGTAGTGACGACCCTTTTCAGTGACTTGTCTAAATCCTCGTTTATTGAGCCTCTTCCCAGAGATTAGGTTAACACTGGCGTCGAGCATGTAACACACGTCATGGAGGTTGACTCGGATAATAGCAACATCCAGAACAAAAGTACCGTATCCCTTAATGGCCATTTGAGATTCGGCAGCAGTCATCTTTGCATAGTCCTCCACTGGCTCCAACGAAGTAAACAGTTTGCGGTCATTACAAAATAAGCACTGGCCCCTAAGTCCATCAGCCATACACAACTACTGCCTGTAGCAAATGCCACTGGAACACTCTCAAGATTGATCATCAAGAAATCATAATGTTCTTTGCCTTCACTTGTCTCAGATCTGCCATATTCTGTAGCTGCTGAGATTTGTCGTCGTGGTCCAGTTTTAGCTGAATCTTGAGGACCAGGGGTGTGCCCTTTGGGTGATGGCGCAGTACATTCTGGCAATCGGCGTCCTGGTTCTTCACACCGCATACAAATGATTGGACCTCCTCGGTTTCTGGACGGTCTACAACATCGACCTTTTGATCTCTGTCTTGACCTATCCTGCTTCACAGGTTGATCTCTAATGTCTACGGTGCCCAGGTTGGAACTTTCTTCCTTATGTGCCATTGACGGAGCTGCTCATCTGCTAGAGCTTTCTCTATCATCTGTGGCATGAAATGTTCATCTGATAGTGCACACATTCGCTGCACTACCTGATCATAAGAGTCTGGTACACTATCCCAAAAGTTGTACCCGATGGAGACAGGGTCGATAATATGTCCAACTCCTGCCAGCTTGTCTACCGCGTTCAACACTCTCGAAACCCAGTTGGTCATCTGTTCACCAGGCTCATATGACATAGCCCAGAAACGTTTGTTCAACTGTAAGGTGCGAAGTTGCGTTGAAGCTTCATCAATTTCGTGGAGACGCTTCCACAAAGCTGCTGCCATATGATAACGGCGTATCGTCGGAAACAACGCAGTTTCCAAGTTGAAAATAATGTCAGCTAAAGCTTGTCCCTCTTGCTTATACCGTTTTTCGATATCACGTCTGATGGCGTCAGCGAGGAGTTCTGGCGCGGTACCCAACGCGAATCGATCTAAACTACGCGCATGTAGGATAGTCATTATATCAAGCTTCCACATACTATAGTTGTGGCTGTTTAATTTAGGAAACCTGGGACCTCCAGGTCCTTGCTCTCCTGCAAATGCCATAGCTATTAACTGCAGCTAGGCTTGTCAACACACAGTGATGAGGCAAACTTTGCCTATTGATAGGAGTTGTAAGCACTTTTGTAGGTAATGTTGCAACCACGCTCTGCTACCACTTGTTAGTTCAGAGATCAGTTTGATGAACACTGGTTGATGTTCAACAGCGTGAAGCAACAACCTGTAGGCTTAAAAACAGAATTAGACAAGTCTTATGAACAACTCTGTATATATACTGTCAGCTGTCAACCGTGCACTCAGACAATATAAGTCTGATGCTACTTGGTATCAAGCTATTTAATTGCAAGATGTATAAACAAAGTCAGGCACACTTGACTGGACAGGCCTAATGGTTGCTGGCTTTGAACAGTGACACCAAGTCTTTTCACCACTTAGGTGTATTATATAGTTTATAGTCAGACTTAGTGGCTGGACAGGCCTAACTGAAGACAGATGTCTTAATTACGCAAGAGAGTCTTATTCAAACTTCCTGGTTCTGGTTACTGTCACTTATACAGTCCGAGAGTCAACTCTACTGGCGAAATGTTGGGGTGACCGCACCTGTATTCAGAAAGGTGGCTAACAGATCTAACAAACCATACTGAGAATTCTCATCAGATTCTGACAAAAATATTGAGTATTTCAGGAGGATACTGGCTTGGTCAGTTCCCTTATTTAGTGCCTAATTAAAGGACTTTACTGTTTGCGCCTCTTCCGGTTTGGAATGCCAACAAGTCAGTAAAGTAATAGGGAAGGTGCCAAATGAATGGTAGTGCCTCCCCATAGGGAATAGTCCTGAATAGGACTGTTTTGCTCACGGCTAGTATGATTGCTGCACAAGGCAACAAACCCATGCCAGAGACTCCACGCAGAGACCCTCTCCCTTAAACGAGGTCTGAGTGAGTTGTGCTTGAGAGTCGTTGGGTATTGATAGATAATGCAAAACCAATTGACAAGCTTAATAAAAAAAAACAGCAAACTTGAATTGGAAACAATAACAAGGCTTTATTTATTATATAATAGCTTATTCAATATACACAAGCGAAAACTCAAGACTAGGAGAGAGGTAGCTCCATATATATAGCGGAAACGCACCTGACTATGTACAAGGATGAATCTAAGCCAAACGTTTGGCTGGAGATAAGCAGACCAACGGCGGCACGAACAAGGGGTACTGCTGGTTTCTCCACGCAACTATAGAAGAAAAATACTAACTAAACTAGACCTCTTGGCCCCTGCATTTAGGCAACGACATCAAATATCGACATACAATTGCATGGGGTGGCGATTCAACGAAACAAATATTAAGTGCGCTTAATCTTTCGCTTGAGACAAGTAAATCATGATTAACGCAAAAATCTGACGCAAAAAGCTATCAGAATGGGTGCTTGATGTGAAAACCGCAAATGAATAACTGAAAATAGCACTTCCTTTTTTTAAGTTTTAGCAAGTTTTAGCAATTTTTTAATTTTAAAATAAATCCGCATGGATGAGGTAGGATATCAAGAGCTGGCAAACGCCATTTTGTCATTTTATTAACTTCATTTCAACAGTTAACATCTAAGCAATGCTGAAGTGCTTTTTGTTGTGTTGTAAATATTTTGATTTGAACTTGTATAAAACAAAAATGAAACCGGGATTAATTGGTCATGTTTCCATTCAAGAAACAAAATTCACCACGAATTTGTTAGAAGTGAATTTAGCAAAAATGAGAAAAGTTCACAGGAAAAAGAATTTCCACAAAAGGATCGAAATTTTACTGAAAACCACTTTTGACCGTAATAGAGATGCTCTGATAATAAAAGTTGTGGAATGGAAATGCCTGATCCCCTCTGTCTTGAAACTGAAGAGGAAGTAAAGTGCAAAGCCTGTTTTATGATGGAACCAGCATTCATTGGCAACGTCTCAATTAGAGAGACAAAATATTACACAGATTTACTTGATGTGACTTTGAATAAAGTGGCCAAATGTAGTAGACTTAGTGTTTCCAATAAAAGGATGGAGGTTGTAAGATCAACTTTTAACCCCCAGTGAAAATATGCTGAATTATCTTAATGTTCAAAGTTATTTAGAGTTAATGGTGCACTAGTAGGTACTGCAGGTGATGTCACCAAGAAGTAAGTAGGCCAACTCTCTTAAATATGTGCAGGAGTCTCGGGTGCTAGGCTGTAGTTAAATAGGTCACTGACCTGATTGTCGAGTGCCTTTGAGCCCCACGTGGTTAGGGTTAACAGCAGTCGATTTCTCGCAGGTTTTTAAAAGTCTTTGGTGTCTCCACGTACACAACAACCCAATTGTTTATCTCTCAATGATTAACGCAATTTATATTAACTTCTTAAGTCACTCTTTAATTATTTAGATTTTAGTTAATATTTAGTCAAGGGTCTTAGGACCGGGCCTCGCACATGGTTAGGTTTCTACAACACATGGACTACCTGCCCTTATTAGCACTGAATGAAATGGTGCTTACCTTTAGATGATTTACAGTCTTGAACCAGCTCCTAGGTTTTGCATCGATTGAATACACAATCCAAACACATGTATTAAATGTTAACAACAGTATAATGTCTTGAACCATCCAACTTCATTATTAATTTAAGTACAACTCTTAGATACTAAAATTCAATATTTCAGGTATAATATATTCTCATAAACACATTACTCTTCCCACTATCACAATTTGATAGTAAATAGATTAATGAATGGGTGCTTGATTCGAAAACCGCAAATGAATAACTGAAAATAGCACTTTCCCAAATTTTTTAAGTTCAAAATAAATACGCATGGGGAGGTAGGATATCAAGGGCTGGCAAACGCCATTTTGTCATTTTATTAACCTCATTTCAACAGTTAACATCTAAGCAGTGCTGAAGTGCGTTTGGAAAAACAAGATTTTTTGTATTAAGTGGAACTCTGTACATCATCAATAGGCAGAAAACAAACCAGAAGAATCAAATCAACAGAAATTAGTCATTGAAATGCAAAAAATTCATAAACATTTATGAAGACAAAATTGTGTCTTAAATAAACTTCATGTAAAAAGTGTTTTATCACTTTATTATTTTATTGACTCTTTTTTAATGGTCACAAATTAGTTTTAATTTTATTCAAATATATTGTTTTGCAACAAAAATAAATAAAAATTCTTTGCTAGTTGCAAGAAGGTGGGGCCTTTATTCCCAAACACAAAACCTGACCCACTTTACAACAAAAATCAATGCATTTGTCAATGTAAAGATATTCCATTTTGTCCTTTTACAAAGCTTTAGTACTGGTACATGGCCATACAGTATTTCTTCACCTTTTATCTGAAGTCTCAAAGGAGAATTAATTCCTAAACTATTTTCATTTAACAAGGTAGAAAAAAAGCCAACAAAAGTGAGTGTCTTTGTGTACAATGATAATGTTTTCTCTCTAAATTGTTTTAAGGTCATTTGAGACTTTGAATCCGGTTTGTGTGTGAATCACTAATAAATTTTAAATCCCCATTCAAAGTTGATTTTATTCAAGTTGAGACAAGAAAAGATGTCTCAATTGCTCCTTCACTATTGCTAGAAGTTCCACTGGCACTCATTTTTTAGTTTACTAATACGAAAACTTCGAATGCTTTTAAGAGTCAGAATTTCAAGCCATTCACTTAAGACGTGGAAACAAATAAAGAAAACTTAAAACTGACCATACTTTTAAAAAAATACCGTTATCAAAGGGCAAAATCACGCAACAATGTTATTGCTTTTAATGTTTGACGTTAATGTTTTAACGTTAATTAAATTAAGCAAAGTTAAAAAATAGCACTGTAGTTAATGTTTACTGTAGAAATTCTTTCAAGGTCATTTGAGCATTTAAATATAAGATTAACTGTGATACAGATACTAACCGATACTAACCAGATTTATTTTTTGTGCCAAAATTACTTCTCTATCAAGTTGAGACAAGAAAAGATGTCTCTTATGACTTAGTTTAAAGAAATAAACTGACAATTACAACGCATTTTAAAACTGAAAAGGTGTGGATGTTTTCATTCCTTTTTATTGGATTGATTAATAAAATCCGATTCAGCATTTGCAAAAATAAACATGTCTCCAAAACAGAGAAAAACAGCAGAGTGAAAAATAACTAATCACTACGCAATACATTACAAACATGATGCAACACAAGATATTTCAGCACCCTCTATATTAGAATGAATGCAGCTTATTTGAATTACAAAATACACTAAACTCAACATACACCCCCTTAAGCTGTACACTCAATGCTACTTAATACTAAACAATTTCAATCTTGCAACATTATTAAATTTATGAATAAATTAACTAAAGATCTAAATTAATATTTGGTTTATTATAACTTAATGTTTCACTTTTGTAAGGCTCTTGGTAAATACATCAGCCAAATTTTCGATTGATGGCACGTATTGTATATTCACTTCACCACCTTGGCACTTATCTCTGGCATAATAAAATCGAGTGTCAATATGCTTGGTTCAATTGTTCTCCATCCGGTTCCTGGAAAATGCTAATGCTGATCGATTATCACACAAAATTGTTGGTGGCACTCTGTGTGGCACAAATTCTAACTCCTCCAGTACTCTACTCATCCATATTGTCTCTCTGACTGCATCTGATAAGGCAACATACTCACTCTCCATACTAGATACTGCAATACATCTCTACTTCCCTGACTTCCACATTATTGGTGCTCCATCATACATTGCAAGTAGCCTACTGAATGACTTTGTTGAATCTTTATTTCCAGCCCAGTCTGCATCCATATAGTAAATAAGGCCAGAATCATCCTTTGGCTGCAACTCAAGTTGATAATGTCTAGTTGAACTTCAGTAACACAATAAATGTTTTAATGATTGATAATGGGTAACCCCAGGATTTTCACAAAAATGACTCAGTTCTGTTACAGAGTATAAAATGTCTGGTCTTGATCGGTTTGCTAAGTAAAACAGAAACCCAATTACTTCTCTATATGGCAACTCTGGTTCTACTTTCTCCTCTTGGATAAGATTAACTCCTGGATCCAATGGTGTCATTGTCTTTCTGCACTCCTGGAACCCATATTTTATTTAAATTTTCTCCAAGTACTGATGTTGTCCAACATGAACACTGTGTCCATTGTGCTCAAATTTTATCCCCAGCATATATTTGATTTGTCCCAGGTCCTTAATTTGAAACTTAGTTTTTATTAGTTCAATTACAATGTTTAATACTTCACTATTACAGCCAGATCATCCATATATACTAGTATGATGGTGTCCATTTTATATTGGTAAACACAATTTGTACTTGCTAGTGTTTTGAACCCCAACTGCTTAAATGTGTCATCTAATGTCTCATGTCAAGCTCGACCAGCCTGTTTCAGCCCATAGATGGCATTTCTTAGTCTTAACACAAGGTTTTCTCCTCACTGCACATATCCCTGTGGTTGCTTCATATAAATGTCCTCCTCCAAATTTGAGTACAAATATGCACAGTCAACATCAAGATATCGCATCACCCAACCAGTTACAATACTCATTGCTAGCATTAGTAGAATCAGTGAACAATTTACCACTGGTGAATAAGTGTCAAAATAATCCACTCCAGGCCATTGTGCAAATACTTGTGCAACCAGTCTTGCTTTATACTGGATTACCTCTCCTTTGCTATTTTTCTTGGTGGCATACACCCATCTGCAAACTATGGCTTGTTTTCCTTTTGGAAGTTCCACCACCTCCCAAGTTCCTCTTTGTTGATGGTTGTCCATCTCACTGTTCATTGCACTCTTCCACTGCTCAGATTCTGGTGATGTCATCGCCTCATGGTAGGTCTCCAAACAGTTAGATTCAGGTTGTTGTCGTCACAACCCGGACTTCAACATTCTTGTCTAGATTGGTGATGTCACTTTTGGTTGTTGTGATTCATTTGAAGGCCCAGCAGTTGCCTGCATGTCACCCACTGGTAGAATCATCTACAGGAACACCCTCTCATCATCACCCAAATAGTTGACTTTTTCAGGAACTTCATCTTTTTGGATTACAGACTGCTTAAACTCCTCCATACCTAATGTGGTTTCATCAAACAGCACATGTTTCGTCTGGTAGATTGACTTAGCACCTGGTACCCACCATCTATAACCTCGAGTACCTTTAGCATACCCCACTAGTATTGCCGCCTTGCCCTTGGGCTCCAACTTTCCTCATTTCTGACTAGGAGTAAACATAATTGCCAAACACCCATACCTCTTTAAGTGTCTAACCGATGGTTTGTGGCCACTCCACAGCTCTTCCGGTGTCACATTTTTGTAATCCGGATAAGGACTTTGGTTCTTTATGTACGTTATGGCTTTCACCATCTCTCCCTACAGACTTGTAGGAAGCTTGGAGCAGATGAATGTCGCCACCATTAAGTCATTTAAAGTTCTATTCATCCTCTCTGCAAGTCCATTCATCTGCGGAGAATAAGTATTAGTAAATCCATGTTTAATACCAAATTTTTTACAAAGTTTAATGAGCTCTGCATTACAGTACTCCAATCCGTTATTGTTTCACAATCATTTTAGTTTAGACCCAGTTTGTCTTTCAGCCAATGTGACAAACTCAGCAATCACCACACAAACTTCACTTTTTCTTTTCAGTGTGTAGATGGTTACGTGTCTAGAGTAATCATCGATTAGAGTCAAAAACCAACGTTTACCACCAATTGATTGGACAGGAGCAGTACTCCAAACATCGGTGTGAATAAAGTCCAGTACATTGTCTGATCGTCTGCCTGGTGTTGTATGTGGTGACTTGGTTAGTTTACCTCTCAAACATGAAATGCACTTCTCTGGTGTGATTTTGTCTACAATCTGGAAGCCATTGACAATTTGTTTGCCAGCCATACACTACAGGTCCCGAAATTTTACATGACAGAAGTTTTGGTGCCATAAGTTCAAATTGGGTTTAGTTGTTGTATTCGTCTCAGCCCCAATTGTCCCTCTCTATTCAGTTTCATCATTTAGGATGTATAAGTTACCCTCAGCTGCTGTTCTCATTACCATCTTTGGTCCATTGTATGCATTAAAATAGTCATTTTGAGTTATGCACTTAAGTCCAGCTAAATCCATTGCTCTAACAGATATTAAATTTTTGTGCATGTTGGGTGCATAAAGTACATTATGAAGTCAATGAGTAAAAATTTTGTTCTTTAAGCGATGTTGCAATTCTACGTCTCCACATCCTTCAACTGCAATTTTACTTCCACTAGTGACTACCATCTTGATGTCACATTTTCTGATGATTTTAAACATCAGTTTCTGGTTACAAATATGATCAGTAGAACCACAATCAAGTAGCCAAGATGTTGGTTTTGTGTTTGTCATATTGGCTTCTACTAAGTAGTTGATTGGTTTCTTCTCCACTTTTCCTATTTTAGTCTTTTGGTTATTACTCTTTTTCATCATGATTTTTGGATTATGTGTTACAGGTTTCTCAATTTTAGGATGTTGAATCATCTTTGAATTGCATAAACGAACTATGTAGCCAGATTGTAGACAACGATAACCAATGATGTTTTCTTGTTCTTTAGGCTTAGTAAAACATGGGAAAAACCAAAAAAATCTATTTAGGTATGGCTTATTTACTATGGCATAAGCTCCAGATATGGCTCTTTCATCTGCAACCATCTTTTGTCGCTCATACTCAGCCACCAACACTTCACTTACAGCAATGGATGTAAATTTTGTGTCATCCATCATAATAAACTGAATGATTACGAAATCATAATCACTTGGTAAATCTGTCAATAATGCATAGGCCAGTCTTTTACCATCAAATGGATCCCCAGCCTCTTGCAAGGCTTTTTAATGCGGCCTAAATAAGCTAACATAGTTTCTTCTGGACCTAATCGGATATTGATAAACTGTCAATGTAGTGCCAAAATTTGTGGTCTTGAAGATGGTTCTTTTAACGCTTTCCAAGCTAATGCAGCATTATTTAAACCAGTAACAACATGATGTTTGGACTCTGCCATTCCTAAGGCAATTGTAGAGTAAGCTCTTGCTTTTTGTTGCATGAATTTTAACTTTGCTTCATGAGTTTCTGAATCAGCTAGGGGAATTTCTGTCCCTTTAATAAATCCCCATAAACCTCTATCACATAAAAGCATTTGCATATTAAACTTCCATGTTGTATAATTGCGTCTGTCTAGTTTGGCAAAATGTAAATTGGTGTTTGAACCCACATTCAGATCCATTGTCAGTTACTGGATAAAAAAGTTATGAAAAACGTCTTAAATAACTATTCTCAAAAGCCTATTACAAAAGCTATTACAATTACAAAAGCCTAGTTACCAAGGCTACAAAATCATTTGCATTGCTGTAAACCTGGATAGGGGCCCTTCAAGGTGCTATCAGCCGAGCTAGCTGAACCTCGGTTTATTAAAGTGGTTTTCTCCACAGTAATCCTCTTCTTTCTTCTTAAGCAATGTGATATTTGTAGCTTAGACCAGCTTGATATGTAATCATTAATGTCTTTTTGATAAAGAATGACATCCAAAATAAAAATGGCATACAAAAATATTACTGGGTCCAATCATATCAATCTCCAAAATTCTCAAAAATTAAAATCTTTAAAATAATACTAGTCTAATCATTCAATCCAATAAGACCACGCTCTGCTACCATGAAAAGGTGAGGATGTTTTTATTCCTTTTTATTAGATTGATTAATAAAATCCGATTCAGCATAAACATGTTTTAAAAAATAAACATGTTTTCAAAACAAAGAAAAACAGCAGAGTGAAAAATTACTAATTACTACGCAATACATTTCAAACATGATGCAACACAAGATATTTCAGCGCCCTCATTTCTGCATGCAGCTTATTTGAATTACAAAATACACTAAACTCAACAAAAACATTATTAATTAAAATAAATTTTTTTATGTTAAACATGTTGTATGTTTCATTTAAATGCAAACATTTCTTGAGTATTTCTTCAAATAGTTTCATTTGTTATCATTATTAAAAATAAACAAGACAATCAAGCCGATGAAATGTAGACTCGTTTATTTATCCACACAATCACATTTAATATAGACAGACAATATAGATGACAAACATTTAAAAAAACCAAATGATAAAAATGAATATTGAATGTACTGTTATTATGAGTAGTTAGGGTCCAAGTACTGTCCATCCAATCAGAACTCTCCCTTTAAGCGTGCAGCTTGAATTAAGCCAATGAGAGTGCTTAAACTTCAAAACTGGTCATTCATGTAAGAGCAATAAAAAATGGGAGGTAACAGGGTGGAGTTGATAGTTTTTAACATGAGTTTTTTCGATAATTGTAAAAATTATCAAAAAAACTTAAAAGTGCATTCAGGAAAACACTTAAAGTGCTACAGTTGTTCCCAACCAAAATAGGGTCAAATAAACATAAGATATCCACCCCTAATAAAACCACAACAGTAGTGAAGATAAATGGTTGAAACCATGCTCTAAGTGTGTAAAATGAGCAATGAAAAACAGCAAATAAATGACAACACAAATGGGATTAGCTCATCTCACGAGAAAATGTGTGAGTCAAAGATTACACCCTATAAAACAAGCTTAAATCACTTTGGAAAAATGATATAAAAGGGCCTAAAACTGTGAAACAAATGGAAGAAATAATTGATCATTTGATCAACACATTTGCTGAGATGGGCGAACAAGTAAACACAGATGATCTGCATCTGCGATTCTAATTAAACAGCCAACATTTTACTAACCTTATTAGCATAGCATACATAAATAGGGATAGGTTAACAGGGAAAATGTTGTTGGACAACAAACAGCAATACAAAATTCAAACAAAAAATTTAGTTTAACATAGGGACCTATTGAATTATCATTATTAAAAACACACATACCTCCTAGAGAAGGAGACATCAGATATATACATAAGATTGTAGAATGGCTGACAAAAGAGAACAAAAGCAAAACATGTATTATAATACCTATTGATGAAAACATGTGTTGTGCAAGGGCTATAGTAGTGGGTAGAGCTGTGGCAGGGTATTAGATTAGCAAGGGTGATGGACAACTCTATGTAGAAATGAAAAAAGTTAAATTAAACAAGGCATATCAAACCAAACAGGCTTTAGCTTTATGTAGAGGGGCTGGTGTGTCTGACACTAATATGTGTGGTATAACTGAGATTGACAAGTTTGCTGAATATCTTGGAAATGACTACAGAATCCATGTGGTGGAGTGTGAAAACAACATTAGAATCAGCAATGTTACATTTCCAGAATGTCCTTAAGCAAAGTACAACTTTTGGTTGTTTCTAGTAAAAAACCACTACAGCATGATCACTAATATTGCTTCATTGTATGGAACATTTCATTTTTGTATGCTGTGTCTTAAAGGCATGTTTCAAAAGCACCGCTGCATCCGAGCATGTTTAGCATGCAAAAAAAAATTGTTTCAAGTTTATTGAGGCTACACAGCTGGTCTCTGCGACGCTACCCATTCCACATTACGGTAAGGAGTATGACCACCATATTGTTCTAAGTTGGCTTTATAAAAAAGGACAGATGCCAGAGGTGACATGGAATGGGCAAAAGATAATTACTATGCAGTGCTCAAATGTACATTTTATCGATTTTCACAACTTTTTGGCAGTTCCATTAAGTGCGCTGCCCAAGACCTTCAATCTGCAGAAAATGAAGAAAGGATATTTTCCTCACAAATTTAATGTGTTGCAAAACTAGAGCTATGTTGGTGAGTGGCCAGCACTGGAAAACTACAAACCAGACAAGCAAAAAACAGCAAAAGATCGTGACGAGCTGATAAGTTGGTACAACAGCCAAAAAGACAGCACATTTGATTTTAAAAAAGAGCTGACAGAGTACTGTATGTCAGACATTGAAATTCTACGCAAAGCCTGCAATGCCTTTAAAGAGGTGACTAGATATGTTTCAAATAGACCCATTCCTTCAGGCTGTAATGTTACCTTCCTACTGTCGAAAATTGTACTGCTACCATTTTATACCAAAGGACAGCATAGGTATAATTCCCCCAACAGGATATTATGCATCAAAGAAATGCCTCAAAGTATTAAGTGGCTGGACTAGTTATCACAAACCTTCAACGTAAACATTAGCCACGCATTAAATGGAAACGAGAAGAGCTTTGAAAGAAAGTATGTAGATGGTTGGGATGCTGCCAACAAAAAACAGTGTACGAGTTTCTCGGTTGCTACTTTAATGGCTGTCAAAGGTGCTACAAACCAGAGACCTTTAACAAGACATCAGAATGTACAATGCAACAACTGCTACACACTACCAACTACAGACTGGAGCAACAGAGAAACTTTCCTAACGTAAATGCTGTGGTGACAAAATGGGAGTGCGAGTTGGAGAGAGAGCTAAAGGTCAATGAGGCAATGAAAACTGCATTTGCCTATTTATATGTGAGTGTAGCAGGACCTCTAAAACCACGAGATGCATTCTCGAGTTCATACAGCTCCCACAACTTTGTACTACAAAGCAAGAGTTGGGGGAAAATCAGGTATGTGGAATATGTTAGCCTGTACCCTGCAGTCAACAAGTATGATGTTAAGCCTTCAGGTCACTCTGAAATACTACACCCTGAAGAGTATAAGGGAGGTTGCAAATACTTTGGATTAGTAAAGTGCTCTGTTTTAACACCTAAAAAACTGTATCACCCTTTGTTACCCTATCGCTGTCACTCAAACCTCATGTTTCCACTTTGTGCTGCATGTGTGCAAAACTAGCAGCAGGAACCATGTACCCATGATGATACAGACTGTATGATAACCGGCACCTTAACAACAATAAAACTGGATGAGGCCTTAAAGCATAACTATAAAGTTTTAAAATTGTTTGAAGTGTGGCATTATAACAAACCATCAAGGGCCTATTAGCCAAATATGTAAATACTCTTTTAAAAATTAAACAAGAGTTATCGGGTTGGCCTCCATGGGTGAAAATCAAAGAGGACAAGCAAAAATACATTTTTGACTATGAACAGGTTGAAGGTATTTACCTGCAGAATGTAGAGAAAAACCCTGGAAAACGAGCCATTGCTAAATGTATGCTCAATTTGTAATGGGAAAAATTTGCACAACATGAAAACTTGCCAACAACAGCGCAGATAACAGAGTACAGAGAACTGGTAGACCACTTAAACTGCGACAGTAAAACAGTAATAGACGTAGAATGGAGGGGGAAAACAGCATGCTTTTGACATAAACACCTCTGGTTGAAGTGTCTGGTGTATCTGGTAAAACCAACCTAGTCATTGCAGCATTTACAACAGCATGGGCATGTCTGCGTTTGTATTGACTTCTTCACACAGTGCAAGAGAAGGCTCTGTATAGGGACACTGACAGCCTGATTTATGTTGCCAATACCAACAAACCAGATCCTATTGACAGTATGGTAGGTAAAAACCTGGGACAACTAACCAACGAGATTGCGGCCAAGTATGGTGACAATAAAACCATTTACATCAATGAGTTTGTGTGGGGAGGTCCTAAAAACTATGGTTACAAATTGACCAATGGTGATAAAACATGGAAAGTGAGAGGAATCAATATGAATTTTAACACCAACACATGAAAGCAATGGTGTGTTGAAAAAGAATGTGTAAAGAGGAGCAGGATGTCAATGATGATAATGATGATGAGGCAAAAGTGGAACCCCAACAGACGATTTAAGAGTGGAACAATTTAACATCAAATGCTTTAAATACAGCTGTAACTTAAAAAGGGTTGTAACAAAAAGTAGCAGATTGTATTTGACAAAGCGTATGTGGACAACACTGAAAGCTTGGCTGTACAGTTATATGCAATAATAGACAAGGAGTGGCAGCACAAATACTATTCCCCACAAGAGCCAAACACTGTGGGTGGCATTGAAAAATATTGTCATTATGTTGGACATCCAAACAACTTTGGGTACTTACCTTGTTGGCAGTAATGACAAACTTACAAATGGAACAAAACCTACAAAAAGAAAACGGTTGGGTACTGTAGACAAACTGGCTGTTGTTACTGCAACACCTATATCAACAACACCGCAAAAAGGTTCAGGATCTAAAAATGTAAAATCAAAAAAATGGATTGCTTTTAAATCACTTTTGTAACTGCTGTCTTTTTTTATTAATAAAAACATTCACATAAAATTAATTGTTGTTGTTGTTTCTATTTTATTAAAACCCGCACACACATTTTATTGATATGACTGTGTTTATTTAAAAAATACATAACTACATTAGTAATATGGATTAAAATCACCGAAATCAGCAAAAATGTCAAAAAATGGCGACACTTTTACTTGTAATTCATTTTTAATAGACATTATTTCCTCATCGATTACTTTACCAAGCTGCTGCAAATGTTGACAAAATAAATGACTCTGCTCACCCCTACTCATATAACCTCTTACACTCGGCTATACATTTAGTGGAGTTCTGCCACTGTCAATGATGCCCCAAACTCGTCGTGGTTGTAAATACTTTCAGCCAAATTTTTGTAGTTTGTTATCAAGCTTACATATAGTGGCTCTATCTGCTTCACCAGTGCTGTTGACATTATAGCATGGTGAATGCATTTGGTGTGTAGAAAACATTTGGTTAAATATTTTGGATTAATCATACTGTTTAAATAGCAATATACAGTATAGTATTGGAAGCATAAGGTAAATAATTTAATTACATTTCTGTATTTACAATTATATTTCAATGTATAATATGTATGCATGAATTTTCATTTTACAATACAAAATTACATGTACAGTACAGTGTTTAGAAATGACATACCAGTACTGTATGCAACATAGAAGGCCTTGGAAATACAGTACTGTACTAGGATGATGTGTCCAATTTGTAAAAAATGTCGTGGTAGATTGTTTTTTGAAAATACTGCATTACAACTGTAAATGTTTTTTTCTTTTTTCATCTATCACTATAGTATTATTTATTGAAACACTGCGCATACTACTGTATTTTTTAGCATATAATTAAAGTATATGAAATAAAAATGCTGGATGTTTGCCATAGTTGAAAGTGTACAGTATGTTTGAAA
>JAAFCF010005931.1:1412632-1442506 GCA_013389785.1 Helicorthomorpha holstii | reverse complement strand
TAATGGTGTTTTACAATCACATCATAGAGATATGCAAATAATAACAATTTAATAATTTTCTGTTGTTGTTATAGGATGATCATATGATATTCACGTTCACATCAATTGCATGACATCATTTACTCTATTCAGCTGGTAATATTTAACTCTTTGTATGTCATTATGCACTGTATTATGTTAAAGAGTTTTCTAAATATAAACACTAGTTTTCAATAAGCTAATAAAAAAACGAAGATAACTTTTAATTGTGATGTCATTTCTTGTAAGAACAGCCAATACCAAATCGAGAATATAATAGATGTGTTTTAAAAACTATTTTGCAAACCTGTTATGAAGACCATTGAAGAACCAATTATAAATGTTATCGTTAAAATATGACTTATTTTCGAAAACAGTAAAATTACTGTTACAACCAAAGCAATGAAGTCGTGTTCCCCAATTGTAATTGACTTATTTACACGTTTTGCAATAGAGTGACAAAAGGACTGACCAGTTTCCTGGCCTCCTATTTAAATTTTTCGGTGTGGGCTTTTTTTGGGCTTGTTTATATTTTTGTAAGCTTTAATTTCTTTTTGGGCTTTTTTTTATTTGGGCCTTTTTTATTTGGGCTTTTTTTTATTTGGGCTTTTTTTTTGGGGGGTTTTTTTTATTTGACTGATTTGTTTTTGGTTTACTTTAAATATAAAAGAAGCAAATTAAAAGAAGGATATACTTTTTTTAATGTCTCTTTTAATTTGCCTTTTTTAATTTGCTTCTTTTAATTTGCCTCTTTTAATTTGCCACTTTTAATTTGCCTTTTTTAATATGCCTCTTTTATATAAGCATCTTTTTTAACAGTAGCATTTTTTATCGCACACATACCCCAGCTACCATGAGTAGTGCAAATGTGTCTTCAGAGACATTTCCTTAAATAGCACCTTCTTTTACTGCCAACACAATTTGGCTGTTTATTTCTTTCAAGTATTGGAATTATGTGCTAACGAGAATCACAATTTTCTTTTTACTTGGTGAATAAGAAACATCATTAAACTTTGTACATTATAATTATTTCCTTTTATATATAATTAAAAAATGTCATAAAAGCAATAAGAAAGGAATGTTTTCCATATAAATTTGCGATTGAATATACTACATTTGACTCCTGGTGTTAAAAAGTACAAGTTTCCATGCATCGTCATATGTAATTTGAAATTCAAACAATTTAATGGTGTTTTACAATCACATCATAGAGATATGCAAATAATAACAATTTAATAATTTTCTGTTGTTGTTATAGGATGATCATATGATATTCACGTTCACATCAATTCCATGACATCATTTACTCTATTCAGCTGGTAATATTTAACTCTTTGTATGTCATTTTGCACTGTATTATGTTAAAGAGTTTTCTAAATATAAACACTAGTTTTCAATAAGATAATAAAAAAACGGAGATAACTTTTAATTGTGATGTGTCATTTCTTGTAAGAACAGCCAATACAAAATCGAGAATATAATAGATGTGTTTTAAAAACTATTTTGCAAACCTGTTATGAAGACCATTGAAGAACTAATTATAAATGTTATCGTTTAAATATGGCTTGTTTTCGAAAACAGTAAAATTACTGTTACAACCAAAGCAATGAAGTCGTGTACCAAATTGTAATTGACTTATATACACGTTTTGCAATAGAGTGACAAAAGGACTGACCAGTTTCCTGGCCTCCTATTTGAATTTTTCGGTGTGGGCTTTTTTGGGCTTGTTTATATTTTTGTAAGCTTTAATTTCTTTTTGGGCTTTAATTTTTTTTGGGTTTTTTTTTTATTTGGGCTTTTTTTATTTGGGCTTTTTTATATTTGACTAATTTTTTTTTGGTATACTTTATATCTTTCTTTTAATTTGCTTCTTTTATATTTACTTTTTTTATTGTTTCTTTTAATTTGCCTCTTTTAATTTGCCATTTTTAATATGCCTCTTTTATATAAGCCTCTTTTTTAACAGTAGCATTTTTTATCGCACACATACCCCAGCTACCATCAGTAGTGAGTAGTTAGGGTACATCCTATGCCGGGGCAATCAGCGTTGAGCTTTTGGGCGCAAAATTTGAATCTGACCAATCATAGAGCAGGATTGGGTGGTGGGCGTGGCTAAGTAAAAAAGTGGGCGGAGACTACTGTTACAAATGTCAAATGTTAAACGCTTGTAGTGACGTCATAATTTCTTTTTGTGTTACACTGTATGAGGCAACCCTGTACGTATGCGCTCCCAGCTGTTGTGTGTTAAATGTGTAGCGCATGCGTAGCGTAAACGTAGCCGCTTTGCATTTGTCGATATTAATCCGATCAGACTCCGCCCCGATTAGTTACAGTTTTAATGGCATACATGTGTTCTGAGGTATTTTGACCTTGAGACAATATAATTTGTGTATGTTTACACACTTGTGTTTGCAAGAGGTGAGAAGAGAGAAAAAGTAATTGAGGAAGGTAATAAAATATCTGAAGAGGGGGTGTGTGTAAACAGTTATATTTATATAATCTTTTTTAAAAGTGTTGCTATCAATTGATAATTAACCTTGTTTGTAACTGAGGTTAATCATTATTAAATAAAAACATTTTAAAATAATGCATGTGTATTATATTACAAAGTGATGTTATGAAATTAATTTAGATAGTTAAAAAATATATCTATATATAAACGTAATAATAAAATACTCTTTATTTTTTGTATTTTCAGGATAGATTGATTTATATGAATTAAGACGTTGTCTGGATGGACGTAACCCGCTGTACACTCGCAAATAATCGTTTTTTTCACGACGATTGCTGTTATAAAAAAATATGCGACAACTATTAAAAAATTGTGGATAAGTATATCCTTTGCTAGCGGCCATGAATAGTTTTTCTGTTAATTCTTTTTCGTTAACGTAAGCGTTTAAAATGTTTTTTTGAACAGGATTTTGGCGATTGACATAGTTGGTGAGATTTGATAGAAGCTGGTTAATATCATGAGGATTGCTTGGTGGTGGGTAATCTATTAAAAAAGAAATTTTTTTATAAAAAATATTTTTAATATTAATAATTTTTTATTTTTTAAATAGTTTACTTACTTGGTGTGGCTGTTTCAACATTAACTGTTGCGTAATCGATTTGAACAGGTTGAATTAGTGTCGTATTGGAAGTTGGTTGGGAATGGGTGCCATCGTTAATATATTTGGACATGTTTAAAACGTAAACTAAATAAAAAAAATGTTTTTTTAATTTAAAAATTTGTTAGTTTTTATAAAAAATATACTTACTGTTTGTATTATCGTTGATAATATGGTTGTCAATTTTGAAATGATGATTTAATAGATTTAAAATTGCGGTGCATTTAGCGTTAAAATTTAACCAAGCAGCGCATTCTTTTAATAAACACGCTTTTAAGTATCCCGAAATAAAATTGAACGTTTGAAACATATCTTGAAAGTTGTGAAGTATGTTTTTGTTGATATCACGTAAAGGCGGTACGTTAATAATTTCGATATCTGGTATTTTGTTGTTGGTGGAACGTTCCGTACTTTTGGAAAAAAAGTCGTCCGCGGTATTCATATTTTTTTAAAAACAAGATTACGTATTTTTTTGTATTGATTAAACTTACTTAACTGCTTGCGCTCTATTTTAAAGACACTGCAGTCAGTTATATAGCGTCTGTCAAAAGTAAGTACTTGGTCATTGCAGCAATTTGTAATGTGAGGTTTTTTCAAATAGTAAGAGGGGGGTGTTTTGTTTAATACAAGTAGTGTGAATGTTTTCGTTAGCAATAGTTAAGTTGAAAAATAAGAGAGGGAACTGGGTGATGAATATAGACAGATGGGAGTTAAAAATGAATATATATGTACGAAGAGATTTGAATTGCACCACTTGGTTAAAAACTTTTTTAAAAGAATCGACAAGTGTTTTACCACTTCCATATTGTATGTAGCTGTTAAGTGTCTTAAGAATTTTTCTATTTTTTAAAAAATAAAAGATAAAAAATAACCTTTTTTTTAAAAAAAAATTAATTTTTATTATAGATTTCATTTGATGCAAATTTATTGTATGATACGGAGGAATTATTAATCGATAATATTTTTTATACGAATTCTAATTACCGACAAGTATCATCAAATTTAAGCGTAAGTTACTTTTTTATTTTTTTGAATTTTACCGCCAAAAAATATAAGTTAATTTTTAAAATAATTGTTACTTAAAAATATCTAGACGGCGCAAATTAACCCGTCGTTATATGATCGACCACGTTATGGCATAGAGGGGGGAGGCAATCCTTTGGTGGTATTACCAGTGGCATCATCATCATCGTCATCATCATCATCAGTGCTTGTTTCAAATGGTTTAGAGTATCTTGCCTTGGCTTGCGAACAGTGTATGTATTTTTTATCCCCCTCTATAAATAAAAAAAATTAATTTTTGTTTTATTACTAAAAAACAGTATCAAAGGAGCTTGTTGCTAGACCCATATATTCAACGTCGGATATGGTAAGTGTTTTTTTGTTTTAAATTATACGTGAATATTTTTTATTATTTTTCTTAATTTTTTGTAGGATTTTACTAAAAAAATTTGGATCGTCAATATAGGCAACAACAACAACAACAACGACAACAATATCATAGTCATTATCATCATCACCATTACCATCAAAACCAGCAGGAAAAAGAGCAACAACAACAAGAATACCACCAACCTTCTACTAGTTATACGTCATCATCATCATCGTCATCACCACCACCACCCCTTAATTTATCACCAATACGTCCTTTACAAGCGTTTACTCCTTTTGGCGATTTATTAGAGGGTACAGCGTACTTAATATCGCAAACAGTTTTAGAGGTTGTTCCAACCAAACCTCCTACTTCAGGTTTATATTTTGAAGTAGTTGGTAAAATGTTGAATCGCTATAGTGATGGAAAAGAATACATTACTGAACATAAAGTGCTAAAATTTGTGAAAGATTAAATAAAAAAAGAAGCGGTGTGTTTTTTAATTATTTTTTTGACGTTAAATAAAAAATTGTATATTAGTTATAAAATAATTAATTGTGTCATTAGTATACATACTTGTGTTGTTAAAAAGATGTATGACGAAATATATGAGGAGAATGAGGCGACGGTGAGTGGTAAAAAACCTCCCGCTCATGATAATCAGCGACTTGGCATTGTCACTGAAAGTGGAAATATGACGGTGATGTCAACAGCACCACCAGCAGCTAGTGATAAATATTTCAAGATTATTAATTATGAGCATAAAACAAACAAAAATTTTAAAACTGATGAGATGAATGGGGAAGTTACTTTTCAAAATTTGGAAAGAGTTTACCTGAAAAGTTTAATCAAAAAATAGAAGCTATTTTCGACCGTTTAATTGATAAATTTGCTGCTTTAAAAGAAGAAAACGAGGAAATGAAAGTAAAATATCCAGATGTACATATGCGTTTTTGTTTACAGAGTGCTGAGTTAAAAATCCCATAAATACTGCGTTTATAAATCGTGAACGACTGACGGGAAAATTGTTGTTGGATATGATAGTCAATATTCAAAACTCAAATGATAAATTTAATTTGACAGATGGAAAGTTACGTTTATCGCTTATGAAAACACATATGCTGCCACGGGGAGGGGTGTCGCCAAATGGTGTTACTTCTGTGAAGAAAAGATATATAAAAAATGTGAGAACATGGATTAAAAATAAAAGTTGCAATAAATTTGTTGTTTTTATTGACAATAATGAGGATTTGATGTGTTGTGCAAGGGCTATAGTAGTTGGAATTAGAAATGCTCATTATCGAGAAGCCAAACGTGAAATGCGTAAACAAAAGTATATGGAATTTAAAAAAATCAAACAAAACATGAATTATCAAACTAAATGTGCCAAGAAACTTTGTGACGGGGCCCGTGTAGCTTCAAACAAACCTTGTGGAGTAGAAGAAATTAAAAAATTTGCCAATTATTTAGGTGAAGAGTATCAAATATATGTTATAGAATTGGAGGGTGATTTGAGGGTGACATTTACAACTTTAAATCCTTATGATAGGGAAAATCAAAAAAAAGTAAAATTTAGACTGTGGCTATTGTTAGATGACGGACATTATGATTGCATAGTTAATATAAGTTCATTATATGGAGCTCGAACATTTTGTATTTTATGTTTAAAAGGTGTTACCGGTCATCATAGGTGTACGCGTAATTGTTTATCTTGTAACAGCACCGAATGTGAAGAATTTAAGATGTCATTACAGCAGCCTACAAAACAATGTAGTTGTTGCTTGAGATATTTTTATGGACCTCAATGTTTTAAAAAACATCTGGAAAATGCGACTTGTCTAGATTTACGATATTGTAGTGTGTGTTATCAACATAAACAACCAAAGCATATATGTTTTACTAAATATTGTAGATACTGTAAAACAAATCAGGAATTTAACCACAAATGTTTTATTCAGAAATATGATCCTATGAGAAGAAATAAATGTGGTGTACCTCGACCACCTGCAGGGCGTGTGTGGTATTTTGATTATGAGTGTTTAGTGAAAGAGAGTGATAATATTCATCAACCAAATCTGGTTATTGTTCAAGATGAGAATAATAAAATAGAAAAATTATTTGACGGTGGTGAGGATACCAATCATATTTTTTTGCGAATGGATTTTTGGCGAATTAATGGAAGGTGTGTTTGGCAAAAAACATATTTTTGTTAGCCATTATGGACGTGGATATGATCATCATTTAGTGTTGCAGTGGTTGTTTAAAAATAATATGTGTCCTGAGATTATTTCGAATGGACAAAAGATAATTACAATGAAATTAAACAATATAACTTTTATTGATTCTCATAATTTTTTACCAGTACCACTGGCAACTCTACCTAAGACATTCAATTTACAAGAGTTAAAGAAAGGTTATTTTCCGCATAAATTTAATCGTTTAGAAAATCAAGATTACGAGGGAGACTGGCCGGCTTTGACGTTTGTATGCTGTTTTTTTCATATCAGGTTCATAAAATTCCAGAGTCTAATGGATTGGCATGCCCAACAGATTGGAAAAACTTTTAATTTTAAAATAGAGTTGCGCGAATATTGTCAGTTTGATGTTATTTTACGACAGGCGTGCAATGAATTTAGACTTATGACACGCGAAATGTTTAATATGGATCCTTTTTTACATGCTGTAACGCTAACTTCATACTGTCAAAAAGTATTATTTGCTCATTTTATGCCTTTAAACAGTATTGGTATAATACCTCCCGTGGGTTATTACCTGTCAAAAGAACGTTACAGTGAAAAGAGTATTAAGTGGTTGGAATGGATAGCTCAATCAAAAAGAGTCAGTATATGTCACGCTTTAAATGGCGGTGAAAACAATTTTGAAAATTTATATGTGGACTGATGGGATGAGGTAAATAGTTGTGCATACAAATTTATGGGATGCTATTTTCATGGTTGTCCACGTTGTTATAAACCACACAGTTTTAATAGAGTGAGCAATATTCCCATGCATGACTTATACAATAAAACAATTCAACATTTGCGCGATTTGAAGGATATAAATCAAATTAAAGAAATAATTGTGAAGTGGGAGTGCGAATTAGAAGGTGAAATTCAAACGGACTTGATTATGCAACAGTTTTTTATCAATAATATTTACGGTTTGATGGGACCCCTCACTCTGAGGCAAGGTTTTTATGGGGGACGTACGGCGCCAACACGTCTATATTACAAGGCAAAAATAGGGGAAAAAATTATGTACGTTGACTATGTTAGTTTATATCCGATGGATAATAAATATGACATTATGCCTGTAGGACATCCTCAAATTTTACATCCAACTAATTATGAAGGTGACGGTAAATATTTTGGCATGGTAAAGTGTGTGGTAGTTCCTCCGCTTAAATTATATCATCCTGTGCTACCATTTCGATGTAAAAATAAATTAATGTTTTCCTTATGTCGCGCTTGTTGTTTACAAAACCCACCCAATGGTAAATGTAACCATCCGCATTTTTCAAGGGCTATAAGCGATACTTGAACAACAATCGAAGTAGATGAGGCTGTCAAACGTGGTTATCAGGTAATAAAAGTATACAAAATTTGGCATTATGAAAAACGGATGAAAGGTTTATTTGCTAAATACGTGGATGCCTTACTTAAGATAAAGCAGGAATCTTCGGGATGGCCTTCTTGGGTTCGATGTGAAACAGATAAATTAAATTATATAAAAAATTATGAACAGGTAAAAGGTATTCAGTTGGAAAAAGTTGAAAGAAATGTGGGAAAGAGGGCTATTGCCAAATTTTGTCTTAATTCTTTATGGGGAAAATTTGCTCAACGTGAAGATTTACCTGTTACAGTGGTGGTAAACGATTATATGACACTTGTTGATCTTTTAAATAGCGTCGATAAAACGATTACCGACGCAAAATTAGTCAACGAAAATAACATGTTGGTGACATATAAACCTTTGGTGGAAGTAGAAGGAATTTCTGCAAAAACTAATTTAGTTATAGCTGCCTATACGACAGCTTGTGCTAGATTAAGGTTACAACTTTTATTGGATATAGTAGGAGAAAATGCGCTTTACATGGATACAGATAGTTTATTATACATAGTACCACGTGGAATGGAAGATACCGTAGTAAATACCCCCGTCTACAAATTGTAGTAAAAATGAGGAGAAGAAGAAAGTTTATATTACGGAATTTGTGTGTGGCAGTCCAAAAAATTACGGTTATAAATTGAGTAATGCGGAAAAATCGTGGAAGGTAAGAGGAATAAATATGAATTTTAGCACAAATGTTGATATAAATTATCAACTGATTAAAAGCATGGTATGTCAAAAAATGATAAGTGATGAGGCAAAAAGGTTCGTTATTGGTGATAAGATAAAGGTGAAACAATTTAACATTAAAAGATGTAAATATACCGGTGATTTAAAAAGTCAAGTTTGTGATAAAACGGATCAGATAGTATTTGATAAAGCCTATGTAGATGGTCAATTAAAGGCTTGGCCTTTTGGTTACTGATTGATTAATTTTTTTGTTAATATAAACAAATCAATGCCATCATTAAAGAAGAAAATAAAAAGATTACAGCATCAGACATTAGAAAGAAAATAGAATTCACAATATTATGATACAACACGTCCTTACAGTTTGGGTTCTATTGAGCGTTTTAGAAAGTATATACGTCAACCAAATACCAAACGGTTTCAACAGTGGACACTTCAACAAAACCCTTACAGTTTGCTAAAGCAAGTTAAACATAAATTTCCGTGTAATAAAACTCACGCTATTGGTATTGACGATTTATGGCAAGCAGATATTTTGGATATGCAAGGCTATTCTCAATACAATAATAAATTTAGATATATTCTGACTGTTATTGATGTATTCTCAAAATATGCATGGGCAAAACCGTTACTGACTAAAGGGGCTGTAGAGGTTTGCAAAACTATGGGTAAAAGTATTACCGATAGTCATAGTGCACCTGCTAATTTTCATAATGATAAAGGAAAAAAATTCAAAAATAAACATGTACTCAAACTGATGAAAGATTACGGTGTAAACTTTTATACTTTGGTTAGCGATAAAAAAGCAGCAGTAGTGGAATGTTTTAATCGTACTCTAAAAATGAAATTACAAATGTACGCCAGAAATAAAAACTCTTATTGTTATACGCAAATTTTACCAAAACTTATGGAGGGTTACAATAATACACCATCAAGGGTAACAGGAGTTGCCCCTATTAAAGTAAATACAAAAAATGAAAGTTTAGTTTATGAGAAATTATATGGAAAAAATCAGCGAATAAAAACCAAAAAACCCAATTTTAAAGTGGGGGATAGTGTACGCTTATCTAGTTTAAAAGAAATATTTGATAAGGAAACTGATACACCCAATTGGACTGAGGAAATTTTCACTATTTATCAAGTAATTTTGCGTCATCTTTATCCCGTATATAAAGTAAAGGATAGTGAGGGTGAAAAAATAGACGGCGTATACTATGAAGCCGAAATACAAAAAGTAGCGAAACCGACAATAAAAACTTACTTTAAAATTGAAAATATTCTACAGAGTAAAAAAGTGGGGAAACAGAAGAAATATTTGGTGAAATGGTGGGGTTATCCCTCTAAAATGAATAGTTGGGTGGGTGAAAAAAATTTAAAAAATATATAAATAAGAAGTGTAAAGCATAGAACATATTCATAATGTTTCGATGTTTAAACGCGAAAACATATCTCCTACCTATTGGTTGAATATTTTAAAAAATAAAAAATATATAAATAAAAAATGGCTTTTAAAGTAGAAACTAGTCAAAACGGTTTCTACATGACTTTAACGTCTAATTCATCTGTACAATATTATCCAAAAAATAAAGCTGGATCATTTACAGTGCACTTGCCAAAAAGTGTTAAATTAGGTTCAACTAATTGGGAAGTAGGGTTGGTAGACATAATGTTTCCACATTGATGGGAAAATATAACGGCAGATGCTAATTCGCTTAATTATGCTTTCACTTTGCAACTTCCTCATGTTCCTTCTATTTTTTTACATAACAAGTTACCTTTAAATCACGCGGCATATCAATTGAAAGAAAAAAGTCAATGGCAATCAAATACAAGTATTAGCATGCGGCCTGTAAATGTACATTTAGAGGGTCAAACTTATATAAACAGTTATTTTTGTATTTATTGCAATAATCTAACAATACCGCCAGGGTGTTACAATAGCGAAGAAATACTGGTAGAAAATTTAAATCTTATCGTATGGCAGGATATGGCAAATATTATCGAAAATCTTAACCGTGAAATTCCAGATTTTAAATTTAAAACGCATAAAGTATTAAATAAATATGGCAGATATTTTAAAGAAACTTTGCAGTTTATTTATGACTCAAAGTTGCGACGTATTCTAGTCGAATCGGTACATAATACGGCTAAAATATTTTTTGAAACAGAACTTACAAACATTCTAGGATTTTCACCAACTATCAAACATGAGGATCCTTTTTTAAACAAAATTATATATACAAAAGAAAAAACCAATAATATTGGCGGGTGGAAGGCGAGAGCTACATATCCTCCACGTATACAAGAAACAGCAGTATTTGTGCATACCGACATTATTTAACATCAGTACGTCAGCGATATGCAGGCTCAATTATTACAAATTGTCCCTATAAATATGCAGTGTCAAAACAATTTTGTTCATTTTCTTTATAACCAGCCACAGTATGTTCCCGTATGTTTGGATACTTTTCAAACTATAAAAATTGATTTACTTACCTATTTTGGAAGTTTATTTGATTTTGAAGACGGTAACAGTCAAATCAAACTACATTTTAAACCTGTTATTAAGAATAAGTAAATAATAAAAAAAGTTTTTTTTGTTAATATGGCAACAAAAAGAAAAAATTATGCCGGTGGTGATAAATTAATGTGTTATTATATGAAACAGTGTCATCAACGTCAAAAAGGTTGGGGAAATTATCGTCCTGCATTTTATGCAGGTGTCCGTTTTCAACGACACATTTGGGCGAGGATTTGGTGGTTTTTTCTCAAACATTTTTAGGTGGATACGACCTTTAGTTAAACCTATGGTTCGAACCGTAGGGAGAGAATAGGGCAGGGCCGGTATTAACACCTTAGAAGATGCAATAGACGGTAGAAATATTGGTGAAGCGGGAAAAGAGCACTTTAAAAAAGCAGGATCATCACTACTCAGACGTGCAGTCAATGCCGTGGGTACAAAATTTATGGGAGGTAATATGACTGGATTACTTTAGGAGTACTGCCTGGAGGAATGGAAAATTTAACTAGAACACAACTTAGGGGAATTAAATCATCTTCTGCGACATCACCACCTAAATCTCATACCAGACGGCGGGGTGGCAGATATGGTACGCTTAAAAAATCTATAAAAAGCCAAACAATACGAAAAAAACTTCCATAAAACGAGAAATCTCTAGTCCTATCAGACGTGGTGCGCGTAAGACATATTTTTAAAAAAATGTTTATCATTATGCCTAAAAGAAAACGTAATGCCAACAATGAAAATAGTACCAACAACAATTCAAAAAAAAAAAGATGTAATTTATAACGATAGACTAGACCTATTCGATGATGAAAAAAGTTATGTGGAATATCAAAAAATTCAGGAGCTTTTGGAGGTGGAATTATTACCTCAAGCCCCGCCAAACAATTCTCCTACCATCGATTTTTTAATTCCCGCAGATTTAGATTTCTTCTTGGATTTTATTGAACCCTGTCTACGAATTAAGGGACGTGTAGTAAAAGCAAATGGAAATGACTTAGATGAAACTGATGTGGTAACCCCTACTAATAATTTTGGATCTTGTTTGTTTAGTCAAATTGAATGAAGTATTAATGGCTGCCTAATTACGACGGCCAGTAACCTATATCCTTATAAGTGTTACTTTGAAAATTTGCTAAATTTTGACGACGTGTTAATAAAAAGTAAAGAGCTATTGCAAAGTTTTATACCTGATGCAAATGGGGTTAATGACGTTTACGCACCAAACGCTGACTGCTGTACGACCGCTACCAAAAATTTAAACGCAAATATAGCTTTATCAAAAAATTACAACATAGTTGTTCCATTACATTTGGATCTATCATGCTGCGGAAAATTAATGCCTAATCTTATTCAAACATGTCTTAAATTAACACGAAGTAAACCTGAATTTTATTTAAATTACGGTCCTGTCAAAGGAGGTTACCAATTTAAGATTGATGTCATTGTGTTGCTATATAACAAATACAAACCGGATAATGCAATTTTATATCAATATGCTAAACTGTTGGAACGTCCAATGCCGTTTGGACAATTTTCTTTTGCGTTTCCTCACATTCGTGTGGGATCGCATTCCATCGCCAAGGATTCTCTGTCTTATGTACTCAACGATCCTTTTAACGGTAAAGTGCCATACAGTTTTGTCTGTGTTTTTGTAACCCATGATGCTTTAAACGGTACTCCTGACAAAAACCTTTTCAATTTTCATCATTGCAGTTTAAAAGATCTGACGGCAACCATAGACAGTAGAATAACGCAATGCGGAATTAAAAACTTTGACTTTGCTAATAAAGATTTTATAGAAGGATACATGTCGATTTTAAATAATGTAGATGCTGGTACCGCTTCTACACCTGCTCCTATCATTACGCATCAAAATTATGCTAAAGGATATACCGTAATAGTGTTTAATTTTACCAATAATAATGCCGGTAGCAACTTGACACAGCCCAATCAATCCGGTGTTTTAAAATTAAACGGACACTTTACCGTTAAATTAGCTGAAAATATGCAAATGATATATTACGGTGTGTTTAGTCAAAAAATGTACATCAATCGTAGTCGCCAGGTTAGTGTCGTCAACTCTAATGCTTAACGAAAGAAAAATATGGATAATTTTACTTTGGATAAATGTATGAACAAAATATTATTTACCACCAGTAGTAAAGGTTGCTTTTTAGGAGTACTTCCTGCTAACCATTTAGAGTGCATAAATAAACCTTTTAAGGGTATGAGCATAATTTTAAATACAGATGAAGACAATAAAGGCGGTCAACATTGGGTTTGTTTCTACGTTAACGAACGTATGCAGGAAGACTTTTTTGGCTCTTTTGGCAACTCTCCATTGTTTTATCACCTATATTGGCAACAATGGTTTGAAAAACACTTTCAAAAAAAATTTTAATTAATCCTCATATATTACAGAGTCCAATTAGTTTTACATGCAAGGCTCATTGTTTGTTTTATTTATTTAACCAATATAAAAAATTTCTCCTACCCATATTTTAAATCGTTTATACACTACGGATTTAAGTTTAAACGATGAAATGGTAACGAAAATGTTATATAAAAAATATGACCCTCATAACGTTAAATCAACAACGTTGTCGACATTAAAACAAAGTTGTACAAGCTTTAAAAACTGTTCATTTTGCAATAAATCAAAATAGTATATGCATATACTATTTTGCTGGTAATATTTAACTCTTTGTATGTCATTATGCACTGTATTATGTTAAAGAGTTTTCTAAATATAAACACTAGTTTTCAATAAGCTAATAAAAAAACGGAGATAACTTTTAATTGTGATGTGTCATTTCTTGTAAGAACAGCCAATACATAATCGAGAATATAATAGATGTGTTTTAAAAACTATTTTGCAAACCTGTTATGAAGACCATTGAAGAACCAATTATAAATGTTATCGTTTAAATATGGCTTGTTTTCGAAAACAGTAAAATTACTGTTACAACCAAAGCAATGAAGTCGTGTTCCCCAATGGTAATTGACTTATTTACACGTTTTGCAATAGAGTGACAAAATGACTGACCAGTTTCCTGGCCTCCTATTTGAATTTTTCGGTGTGGGCTTTTTTTGAGCTTGTTTATATTTTTGTAAGCTTTAATTTCTTTTTGGGCTTTAATTTTTTTTGGGCTTTTTTTATTTGGGCCTTTTTTATTTGGGCTTTTTTTTATTTGACTGATTTGTTTTTGGTTTTCTTTATATCCCTCTTTTAATTTGCCTCTTTTATATTTACTTTTTTTAATGTCTCTTTTAATTTGCCTCTTTTAATTTGCCTCTTTTAATTTGCCTCTTTTAATTTGCCTTTTTTAATATGCTTCTTTTATATAAACCTTTTTTTTAACAGTAGCATTTTTTATCGCACACATACCCCAGCTACCATGAGTAGTGCAAATGTGTCTTCAGAAAAATTTCCTTAAATAGCACCTTCTTTTACTGCCAACACAATTCTGCTGTTTATTTCTTTCAAGTATTGTAATTATGTGCTAACGAGAATCACAATTTTTTTTACTTGGTAAATAAGAAACAGCATTAAAATTTGTACATTATAATTATTTCCTTTTATATATATAAAAAATGTCATAAAAGCAAAAAGAAAGAAATGTTTTCCATATAAATTAGCGGTTGAATATAGCGTTTGACTCCTGGTGTTAAAAAGTACAAGTTTCCATGCATCGTCATATGTAATTTGAAATTCAAACAATGTAATGGTGTTTTACAATCACATCATAGAGATATGCAAACAATAACAATTTAATAATTTTCTGTTGTTGTTATAGGATGATAATATGATATTCACGTTCACATCAATTGCATGACATCATTTACTCTATTCAGCTGGTAATATTTAACTCTTTGTATGTCATTATGCACGGTATTATGTTAAAGAGTTTTCTAAATATAAACACTAGTTTTCAATAAGCTAATAAAAAAACGGAGATAACTTTTAATTGTGATGTGTACTTTCTTGTAAGAACAGCCAATACAAAATTGAGAATATAATAGATGTGTTTTAAAAACTATTTTGCAAACCTGTTATGAAGACCATTGAAGAACCAATTATAAATGTTATCGTTTAAATATGGCTTGTTTTCGAAAACAGTAAAATTACTGTTACAACCAAAGCAATGAAGTCGTGTTCCCCAATTGTAATTGACTTATATACACGTTTTGCAATAGAGTGACAAAAGGACTGACCAGTTTCCTGGCCTCCTATTTGAATTTTTCGGTGTGGGCTTTGTTTAGGCTTGTTTATATTTTTGTAAGCTTTAATTTCTTTTTGGGCTTTAATTTTTTTTGGGCTTTTTTTTATTTGGGCTTTTTTTATTTGACTGATTTGTTTTTGGTTTTTTTTATTTGACTGATTTGTTTTTGGTTTTCTTTATATCCCTCTTTTAATTTGCCTCTTTTATATTTACTTTTTTTAATGTCTCTTTTAATTTGCATCGTCGTCGTCGTCGAGGATGAAGAAATGCTAAGTCCATGGATCTGGAATTTCGTGATTAAAGAGCTACAAAAGGTACTGTGAATGAAGTGCAACTACAATGTAGGACAAAATTTGGGAACAGGACTATGTGGCAGTGATTGGCAGTATCAACATGGCAGACCAATTTAGGAATTTGGTGAAATAACTACAGGACAGTGTTTAATGAAGATTACATGTCGAGACTGTGGGCCAGTTCCAGTTATTGGTTAAAATGGCAAGTGAAAAATGATTAAAATGGCTGAGAAAAAGGGAGTTTGTTGTACCTGTGGTTCTCAAGCAATTTTAATCATGACATTGTGTTTTAAAAATCATTTATCATGTTATATTGATTGCCATGTGAATGATTATTGTGATTGTAAATTATTGCTTAAATTATTTTGATTGTAAATCATTGAATTATTGCTTGAATTTCATTGCCAGATCCATAAATGGTCGAAAATTTTAATTGTTAATTATTGTTGATCCATAAAGGATCATGTTGCATTGTGTTTTGTTGCATGCTTTACATGGTAAAACTGATAAAAACGCATAATTTACATTGAAACTATTAGCTTGGAGCTTTCTTAGTTATTAGAATGGTGGGAATTAATAATATTAGAAGTTAGTATTAGTTAATTGCGCCATACTATATGTAAATTACAATAACAACAATGAAAAACCATTTGCAATGCTTTAGATAGTGGCCTTAAGCTATTAAGCATTGCTAATGCAACTTGAAACGTATTTAGATTGGGAATCTTTTGTAAATTAGTAGAATTGCATGAGATTTGCGTTTTGGGAAACTGCAAATCTTGTTTTGGTAGATCTTGTAAAGTTTGTGCATTGGGGTGTACCTATTGAGCTTACAATGAGTGTACTGCATATGTTTACATTTAATCAATTTGAATTATGTTTGATTAATTCTGGGGTATTGATTTATAATATTTACTATAAAATTGTTGGTTGCCATTGCTAAAACAATTACATTTAATGATAGATTTACATTAATTAGCATTGGAGAAATTTTGATTAACAAATACAATGAATTAGGTCATGAGCTGTGTTTAGCTTAATTGTGTTGCGTTAACACATTACTAGATGGCATTGTATAAGTGTATTGGACCTTGATCATTTTGCTTTAGCTTTTAACATTAGCTGTATACGGACATTGATCATTTATCAATGGTAAAGATGGCGGAAGCTTAATTAATGAATAATGAATAGTTAAATTGCGCATTTAACCATTTAAAAGTCGATTATAATGCATGTTTTGTCGTTTGCTATCGTTTGGCTATAGAAACCGGAAGTTGCGCAATATGACCGGAAATTGCGCAGTCAATTCCTGTAAATGCGCCGTAATATTCTGATCACAACACAAGTTGTCACATTGCTATGTGTCAATTGGTTGCAAAGTTATTAACGAAAATGTGGTTTAATGATAAACGATTGTTAATACTGTGATAGAGGGAACTGTGCTATGCATTACCATAGCAACTGTTTGTAACCGTTTAAAAATGTACTTGTATTAAAGCGCCATGCTTGTTGTATTGAACTATGGATAGATGGCGCTGTTAAACCTTGTTTTTGAATAGAGAATAGCGTTTCCTATTCACTTAGCATTTGTTTCCTTAATAAAGTGGTTGTGTGTTTTGGGCCTCATGGCTGTAGCAGCTTTGTTACAGCCATGTGGTAAGGCCTAAGCACATGTAACTAAGTAAAAACGTGGTGGACTGTATGTTTAAAGTGTTTATACATCTATTTGGGAACAATTTTCAACTACAGTTTGGAATACTGAGCTTTATTCTGCTGCAGGGAGTAGTTCATCGATTGTTTGTTGATTTTTGTTGTGGATATGCTTGTTGTGGGATTCAACAGCATGGGTTACAAAAATCCAGCTTAAACAAGTGAGCAGGAATCTCCCACAAAGGTTATGGGCCCAGCAGAAGCCTGTATGACTGTTTAGTGATATGAAAATTGGAATAATGAAACAACCATGCTGGGATTGAAGAAGATTGAAGTAGTGGAAAGTCTACATTCTTGGGATTCATCTGGCTGCATGATTAGTAAACATGGCCGAATTTGCTGTTAAAAATACAGGGGGCGCCAAGTTAGAAGCTTTGAGAAACAAATTGATTACAACGAGGATGAAGTAGTGCTAAGTCCATGGATCTAGAATTTCGTGATTAAAGAGCTACAAAAGGTACTGTGAATGAAGTGCAACTACAATGTAGGACGAAATTTGGGAACAGGACCTTGTGGCAGTGATTGGCAGTATCAACATGGCGGACCAATTTAGGAATTTGGTGAAATAACTACATGACAGTGTTAAATGAAGATTACATGTCGAGACTGTGGGCCAGTTCCAGTTATTGGTTAAAATGGCAAGTGAAAAGTGATTAAAATGGCTGTGAGTGTGGGCATTCGTTTTCAATCATGCGGCTTCCTAAGCCTAGGCTGCAGTCGAAGGAATGCTGCAGACAAAGGAATTCAATTGGAAACAATACCCCCAGTGTTTTCCAAAGCTAACTGTAATCCAAAATTAGCAATCGTCATATTTCAAAAGAATCGTTTAACTTATTGTAAATCGTAATTACTTAATTATATAGTTAATGCACTAATGTATATAAGTAAATAACTAATTAAAACTGTAAAGTAAATAGACTTAATTGTATTTGGGCAATGTATTTATTAACAAGACATAATTCGATCCGATCACTGTGAAAGCATTAACCCAAGTATATAAAGCATTACAAAGCATTCAATATGGAGAAGCCATATTGCTAACATTCGCTCTGTGTTAGTCTATGGGCGATAGACTAGCTTCAATAGTGCTACTGAGCGTAAGTTAGATATTCTAGCAGATCTTGATAGGTAGCTAGTTGCTTTATAGCGCTGACGTCAAGGCGCTGTATGACGTCGCGTATTGTCGCTTTAGCATGCTTGGCACTTAAACGTATGTGCAGGCACTTCTCTATACGATATAGAGATGCAAATACGTCGTATTAACATTTGATTAATTAGGCGCAATTACAATCGAGTTTAAATTAATCTAATATACGACAATGTTTTAGCGATTAATATACGTTAATATTAATCGCTATTGAAATCTAATTCAAATGCTATTGAAATCTGATTCAAATGCTATTGAAATCTAATTCAAATGCTATTGAAATCTAATTCAATACGGTAAACTATACTAAACTGGAAGTACAACCGGAAGTACATGCTCAAATGCATCGAATCCCAAACGGTTTGGGATTTTGTACTTCCGGTATGCGCAGTGACTATTATTATCATTAAAATAATTATCCCAAGACTCTGGTTCATGCGTACCAACCTTTGGGACGCGAGTCTGCTATTTTCCATTGCCAGATGGGCAAAACACATAGAAAATGCATAACGATTGCGTTTTCTTGATGCCCAAGCATTCAGCAACAATTGGGCAACCTAAAAGCAATGTTTACATGCACATCCTGACTATATGTATCGACTGGATCCAATGCAAGGGAACCAAATATCCCCACATATTCCCCCTTTCACGCTGCATGGATCAGTCGCCCACCCTATAATCGCAATGTTCCTAGCTGCTAAATCCGTAATTAGTAAATGCATGAAACCAAACAAGTTTAAACATAAAACCACAAATCGGTTAACGCAATTAATAACGTGTAGACACGCTGTCTACTTAATCGTAATCGCAAATCAGCAATCTTAACCTGTAACTAAACAAAACATACAAAATACACACATGCACTTAAAGTAAATCAAACCAATACCTAAAACATACACAAACATTTTATTATATGGTGAACTCTACTTTAATTTATTTGTTCCATTCGAACGCCACAGCTACATTTATTCTAAATAGAGCAGGCAATTCAGAACTAGTTCGTGCATACATATTTATTACTACCTGAATATTTGCTCTACAACAGGCTTCAAAGAGAATTTCTTTGCTGGCTTTGTAAGGAAATCAGCCAGGTTCTTATCTGATTTGACATGGTCGATCACGTATGTTCCTTGGCTTAGGTGGTTCTTTGCAAAGTGGTGCCTAAGCGCAATATGTTTCAATTAGTTATTCTCAATAACCGATTCACTAAAACTAATCGCCGACCTATTGTCGCACCACACAAGCGGTACCTTGAAGGCAACTATCCTCCAGTTGTCTACGAACCGTTTGAGCCAAACAGTCTCTTTTGTTGTTTTTGCCAGAGCAATGTATTCGCTCTCCATTGTCAAGAGCGCAACACATTTTTGCTTTTGGCTCTTTCAGGCAACCACCCCACCATCAACAATGATTATAAATCCACTAAAGGATTTACAATCGTGCTCACTAAAACATTCCAGTCTTGGGGCAGCTTTCTGATCAGAGCTGTCATACAAAGTCAATATGTAATGTTTCGTGTATATTAAGTACGAAACTAATCGCCCCAAATATTGCCAGTGCTCCCCCAAGGGAGACTCGGCATACTGGGCTAAGTAAATTGAAGCCAATAGAACGTCCAGTCTGGTCCTCTTTGCGAGGAAAAGTACCGCCCCAATTATGTTCTTGTATGGCACGTTAGCTGGTTCATGATCACCAGGCATCTCCACTAAACCCTCAAGCACCAGTGAAAGAGTCATGGCCTTCAATTTCAAAGTTGGAAAAGAAGTTGATAGCTCGCTGATTTTATCCTCATGATGAATACCAACATAGCTATCATTGTATACAAAATTCACCCCCAATAAATTCTTTATTGGGCCTATTGAGCGAATTTTGTAAACCACATTGAGATCTTCCACAGCCGTAGAGATCCCCCGTTTAGTTTTGGCGAAGATGCCCACATCATTGACATATACTACCAGTACAATTTTGTTCTGCTTGATGTATACACAAGCAGAACCGTCAGCTCTCCTGTATTCTGCAGCCGTCAGCACCTTATCCAGATGCAGGAACCATTCCTTCCCGGATTGGAATAGTCCATACAGGGATTTCTTTAGTTTCAATCCTTTCCCCATCTCTTCGTATCCCTGAGGAGGTCGCATCCAGATATTGTGCCTCAGGTCTGCATACAGGTACGCACCAGCTATGTCTACCTGATGAGGCTCCCAGCCCAATCGGCCAACTAAAACAGAAAAACATAATCGAAGTAAAGTAAAGTTCACCACGAGCAAATAGCAAGTGTAGTAGTAAATTCCTGCTTTCTGTCTGTGACCCCTGGCCACAAGGCGCGCACGGAATCGCTCGATGCAACCATCAGGCTTTCTTTTAATCGCGTAGACCCAGCGATTTGGGAGTAGTCGCTGATGCTTTGCAGGTTCCATTACGTACCATACTTTACGATCGTCCATCATTTTCAACTCCTCATTCATTGCAGCTCACCAGTATTTTGCTTTACTCGTCTGCATCGCCTCCTTGTAATTCAGAGGTGTCCGGATGCTAGTTGCTAAAGTTTTATTAAAAGTAAAGTATACATAATGAGTCTCAGTTTTGTCCGTATCGATTATCCCCTGCACTTTGTCGTCCGTTTCTTCTTTCGCTACAGGCTGGAGTTGTGGGTCAAACTGAACCGTCTTTCCATTGTCTTTACCGCCGTCGTTTTCTTGTTCACTTGTCGTCGATTAATCGTTGCTGCTCTTCCATTGTTTTAGCTTAGTCCCTCTGGTTACTTTGGTTGTTGCAGTCTCGTTAGTTTTTGTTACGCTGAACGAAGGCTGCATATATTGTTTCACCGGCTTGGGCCTACGTTTCAACCGCCTAACTGCTTGGTTCTTAACTGCAACGGCTCTTGCTTGCTTTGGCTGCTGCATCGTTTTAAGCTGTGGCTGCTGGGTTTCTGGAATCGACTCTATCATCCTCTCCACTGCAATGCTGCTTTTCTGCTGTGGTGGTGGACTATCTGGTGGTGGACTATCTGGTGGTGACGACTTCGATGAAGACAACTCCGTCGCTACCTGTTCCATTCTCTGCTTATGCGGTGTAATCGACTCCGGCATCAGTGATGGGCCACTTTGGGACATCGTCTCAACATCGCTGGTACCGTCGTCATCGTCATTGCCTCTGCTTGGGTCTGGGCTTGATCCCGGGTAGCTGGAATCGTCATCTTTTGCATCGCCATCGTCATCGCTAGAGCTGTCAAACATTTGATCAATTCTAACTACTGGAAAAACATTATTAATGTTATTAGTCTTCATGGTGTCTTCTCCACTGGTTCCTTTATCTGCAAAGTCTTTAGCTGGTTGGCTTACAGGAACTGGCTGAAGTTCCCCCTTTCTCGGTGTCTCATTAAATCGAACGCTTTTCGATTCGATGATTTTCTTTGAAGAGGGCAACCAAATCCTGTATCCCGGAGTGTTCTCCGCGTAGCCGACCATAACGCCGCATTCTGCTTTTGGGTCCAATTTGTATGGTTTTTCGCCGGGTATATGTACCCAGGCCTCTGCACCAAAAAGTTTTATTTCATTAAAATTCGGTGTCTTACCACTCCACAACTCATATGGAGTTTTCCCGTCATTTGCGAATTGGGCCAGAAATATTACTGCATTAGTATATCGGGCCTTGTCTATTGCACTATAAACAGCAAGGCCCCTATTACACTCTTGTAATATTTTTGCCTATTACACTCTAATAATTAGGGCTCTTTGGTTAATGCATCATCATCAGGACATCCTTCGATGCTTCCAAAAACAATTGGCAGCAAAGTGGCCCTATCTCCAAAGTAGGGTACTTCACTGGTAATGCATCGATTTTGTCACATTGATGAATACTAATGTAGTCATCAAGGTGAACAAAATTGACACCCAAGAGGACTGTTATCGGTCCAAATGACTGGATTTCGTATATGGACATAAGGTCCTTAATGGCTTCTCTAATTTCTTTAGATGTTTTGCCAAAAACTCCAACATCGTCTACACAAACGGTCATTATTATATCGTTCCGTTTTATGTAGACGAATGCGGAGCCATCTAAACATCTATAGCCATTGCTAGTCAGGGCGTGGTCCAAATGGTGGAACCATTGCATTCCAGATTGATGAAGGCCATAGTGCCTTCGTCAACCTTCATGCAGTGCCCTCCTTTTCTTAGCCCATTGGAGACTTCAACAAAATTTCGTGTTGAAGGTCCCCATACAAATAGGCCACTGTGATGTGCACTTGATGATGCTGCCAACCATAGCGCACTACAAGTAAACAAAAACAGTCTTGTTAAAGTGAAATTAACAACAGGTTAAAATTCCGGCCCTTTGCCTATGTCTACCTGCAACAAGGCGGGCCCGGAAACGAGTTACAAAACCTTGTGGGTCTGCTTTTATTGCAAAGACCCAACGATTTGGCAATAGTTTTTGATGTGGTCTGGGTTTCACAATCTCCCAGACATCGTGTTCCAGCATTATTTCCACTTCCTCGTCCATGGCACGCTTTCACTCATAAACATAGGGTGAGTCCATGGCCTCGTTGTAAGTTTCAGGTACTGGAACGTCCTTTGCAACTAGTCAGGTTGAAGCAGCAATACCTTTACCAGTTCTCAGGTTTTTGAACAGCATTGCAAGGGCCCGGTTTTCATCAGAGCTTGCACTCGCTGTATGATCTATTTTGCGACCTAAATTTTCATTAATACATTGAAATTCAACATTAGACATTGGTACATTTGCAACTTTTTCAATCATAAAATTGTCTTTAGCATTATCAGTTTTTGTTTTTGTTGATTTCTTCGGTTTGCTGCGTTCACCACCGGATGTCTTAGGTCCCTTTGCCTGTTGCTGTTGCAGTCGTTCGGATTTTCTTTCGCCGATTCTGTCTGGGTACTGCTTTGTTGCCTTTCGTCCATGTCTGGAGTGGCTTTTCTTTGTTTTAGGTGGAGGTGTAGTAGCTCGTTGTGGTTGTATTTCCAATTCAAAATTCTCATTGACTTCCGTTATGGTCTCCAGTTCTGGCGGAGACTCAGATGAAGGCGATTCACTATCAAATTGTTGTACTCTTACTTGTAAAGGTGTTGGTCGCACTTGGGATGTCGATGGTGTATCTGTAGGTCCCGATGGTCCAATGCCGCTGTCACGATTTGCGCCGCTTCCGGTTCGACTTCTGAATTCTTCCTGTTGTCCATTGTCGGATTCCTCATGATCATCACTGCTGTCGTCATCGTAGTCATTGCCAAATGTAAATTGGCAAGTTACTGCTGGTGGTAGTGGTCCCTTGGCGACTGCATTTTCCCCTTCAATCGGCGGATGTTTGTTGTGTTTTGGGACTTCTGTCGGTGAGTTATGTTCATTGAAGGTGACACTCTTACTTTCGATGACTCGACTCTGTTGGGGCAGCCAAATGCGGTAGCTTGGAGCACTCCTAGCATATCCAACCATCACTCCTTCGATGGCTCTAGGCTCCAGCTTATTTCGTTTTTGTGCAGGGACATGGACCCAAGCCGGACATCCAAATGTCCACAGGTATTTGATGCTTGGTTTGGTCCCTGTCCATAGTTCCATTGGCGTAAGTCCATTGAGTTTACGATGGCCAATTTTATTATACAAATAGCAGTTGGTGTCCGCTGCTTCAGGCCATAATTCCTCATTTAGGCCACTGTCGAACAATAGGGCTCTGGTCTTTTCAATCAGAGACCTATTGAAACGTTCTGCAATTCCATTTTGCTTGGGATTGTAGATTTTGGTTCGTTGGTGGCTAATGCCCAAATTGCTAAAAAACGCCGACAGTTCCTTATTGCAATATTCGAGACCATTGTCTGTTCGGAATGCACGTAATTTCAATCCAGTTGCACGTTTGTTGGATTGAATGTAATTTTTCACAATTGGGCCAATGTCACTTTTGTTTTTGCACGTATAAATTCGGGCTCTTCGCGTTGAGTCGTCCACAAATGTATCGTTCGCCATTAAGGCCGTTGCATGATGAAGGACCCCAGCAATCGGAATGGACTAATTTCAACTTCTGAGTGCTTTGTTTGTGGTCGATGTTAGGGCTTTTAGTGGTCGTTGACTTAGCGCGAACACAAATGTCACAAAATCGCGTATTGAAATCAACTTTATGTGGTAATCCAGTGATTGCATTGTCGGCAATCATCTTTTTCAATACGAAGTCACTTAGGTGACCCAATTTTCAATGTAAAGTCGCGAGGTCATTGACCCTATGCACGCTTTCACTTGTACAGTCTATTTTTGCATTCTTATTATATATATGGGTAGCTGGCAGTATATAAAAGTTATCAACGAGGAAAGCCCTAACTATTTTATCGCCATCTTTCATTCTAATTGAATAGTAATTGTCCTCGAGGTGTTGTACTAAGCCCTGCTTAGCGATTCGCGTTTCGCTAATTAGATTAACTCTGGCCGTTGGCGTATATCGTACATCCCTTAAGACAATTTCATTTCCGCCATCACATTTCAATTTAATGTCCCCTACTCCTAAAATCGGAATGGAGTCTCCTTCTCCAGTGGTCTCAGCTGCTGAAATCAAAGGGCAAAAGTTAGAAAACCAAGCCCTATTTGAACTAAAGTGGCTTGTAGCACCACTGTCTAACGTCCAATAGCTAGCCACACTAGTTGTGGTATTGCCACTCATTAAACAAGATTGTTTACTTACATTGGAGTTGTCGGAGAGGTCCTTTGTATGGAAATTAAATTGATTTCCATCTCCATTGTTGTTATTTCCAGTTTTCTTCTTATTGTTGTTGTTATTCGTCGTTTGTCCATCGTTTGTTTCATGGGTCTTTTGTGATTTATTGCTGCGGCACTCATTTGCGTAATGTCCCATTTCGTTACAGTTGTAACATTTTACATTGCGTTTGTCCATTTTTGGTTTTCAGGTTTTATCGGAAGTGTCTGTTTGCTGTTTAGTGTTTTAGGATTGCCACTATTTGACTTTTGGCCACAGCTTTTGCCTTTGCCTTTCTTGTGGCCATGGTGCGTATGGTAGACATTGTGGCCTTTGCCGTTGGCCATGTTGGAGTATCTTACATGCACGTCTTCAGCGGTCAATTCTTTTATCACTTTGTCCACAGTGAACTCGTCTCTGGGCATGTTATTTAGCCTAGAAACAGTAATTGCATAGTCTGATGGTAACGATGCAATCATAAAGTAACCTAGGAAACACCTCTTTCAATTTGGCATTCTTATTTGTAAGGCGTGTAATGAAAGTCTGCAGTTGCTTGCCTGGTTGGTGCTTAGTATTTACTAGTTCAATTAGTAAACAGGCCTCTCTGGCCATCACCTTCGGTTCATAGAGCTCGTTTAACCGATTCCAGGCTTCTTTGGCATTTCTAATGCCTTTTAGACTTTTCTTAATGTCATCAGATACATGGAGGTAAATAAGCTCAAAGGCTTTTTCGTTCTTTTTGTTGTAACATTCTATTTCCTCCTCTGTAGCAGTATCTGGTGGTGGCCTATGCATGCCATTCACAAATGTCCAAACAGTTTTGGATAGGAGAAACATCTTCATGCTTTCACGCCACGTATTGTAGTTAACATGAGTCAGTTCCGAAATATTCCACTTAGGTCCTTTGTCGTTGTTGTTGTTCTTTGTAGCTATCTTGAATTGTTACGTTAAAGTTGCTTCAAGGGGTTTCTTTGTTAAAATCGATGAAGAAGAGGTGACCTATTTACGCTCCCCTTTTTCTCAACGCGTTCCTTTGTTCGTGAACAAAGGACACTACACAAATATTGATGTTGAACACAATGGCGTATTTCAAACACAAAGGGCACTAAGTTTTAATCTGTATTTGTCGTTTTCAATGAAGTTATAAGTTATAGGAGTCTGGGCCCATAACCTTTGTTGGGTCTATTGGCAACGATTCTACTTAGGGCACCTGCGCTCTATTTGTAATTGATGATTTAGACCATACACACTGTTAATCCAAAGCTCCTGTATTTAACTATACGTTACTTTTATCAAACGATAAACATTTAGTTATTTAAAACTAAATAGATACGATAAACGGAAGTTAAGGTTAAATCGTTTTATTCAATTAAACATTTAAACAAACTGACATTCAATGTAATACACAAAGTAAATACGATCAAAATATAGTTAAGAGCGTTATTGCGATGTTATCATGTAGAGGTCCTAATCAGAAGTGACTTGGGACCTCCCAAAATGCGATACGTGACCTTTTAACTGAAGGTCAGCTAGGTCAGACTGTTTTCATAAGGGGGTCAGACACGTCATTGACTTAATGTTGTAATGCTAAACCCATTGGAAAACAGGCTGACTTCATTATTCAATGTGAATACACATCAAATTGAGAAGTCAGACTCTTACGTAGAGTCTGTTATATCGTAAACTTAATACAGATGTTACAAACGCGTGGTTAATCGCTATTAACCACGAAAACAATATCGCCGTAAACAAAACATTATTAATACATTAATTAATGTTAAATACAATAAAATTTAACGGTAAATTAAATCGTTTAGTGTAAACAAATTACTTGGCTTGGTAACGGGCTTGCGTTAGTGCCGTTACCATAGCAACGTAAACATACATTCAAATAACACACATATGTACAGTGTGTGCAAGTTAGCAAGTAACGGCAATTTATTTAAATTGTTATTAATTTATTATTCATTCCAAATATTAATCTAATCGATGATTTAAGTAATAAATCATCGTTAGATTATTCTAAAATCATTTTAATTAATTTATTTAAATTATCTTGCTAAATGTACCGCTTTGGCAACGTCGCCGTTATAAAGCGTACCTAGCAAGTTACCGATCGCGCATCGGTTGTGCGCATCGATTCGTTAATTCTATTTCTAGCTTTAAAACAATTTCTAAAATGAATGTTTTATTATTAAAACATTCTAATATTAATTTAGTTAATATTTATATAACGTAAATAATTATTGTTAATTATTTACGTTCACCGTTAGTTGGCAACATTGCCATTACATGAGTCCCTATGCGCTGTTACATAACGCGCATTGATACAAGGGACTATTTTGCCGTTGAATATTTAATCCGCTCTAATTAAATATTCATTGGCATTAAAACACAACATACATAATTAAATATCTTTTATTCTATATTCTTTTTTCTGTTTGGTAGTTCAACCTTTAACAGTGGGGCTATAGAGCTTCCAAGCACTCGCCTGCATCTCCACCCCTACATTAGTCATACCTATTATATCTTTTTAATTATTCTTATTATTATTTTAAGTCAGCAAAGGCTCGACTGTTCCTCGACCTTTTCCATCCTCTGGATGAGTCGGGGAGGAATGGATGAAAAAAACCCATCATCCATTCCACGTGTAAGCAGTGGTCGGGATTCGAACTCCGAATCTCCGACTCCCAGTCCACGCTTTAACTGACTGGGCTATTCGACTGCCCATAAATAACTTTTATTTAATTATTCTTAATTGGTTTAAAGTATTTCTTTAATTTTAATCGCGTTTGTTAGAATAACATTATGTCATACGTATAGATGTAATGTTATCTAACTCATTCGCTTTAAGATGGGGGGCCTTACGGTTGGCTTCGCCTCAGTCGCGAGTGTTTCAAATTACCCAAAATGGGTTTACAGCTTGAATATCGATCGGATAATTGTTTGATCGATATCCGGTGAGCAGTGCCAGGTAGTATGAATTTAATTATGCATGGTTTCTTTTTTAATTTGCTTAGATGGCTCATTAAGAACCATCGGAGCTCTTGCCAGTTGGCGCGGCCTTGCCTCCATCAATCGGCGGCAGGTGAGGCTGCGCCGGCGGTGAATTGCATAACTAGGGAATACCAATACAACAGAAGTCTATGGGAAAAATCATGGATTTTCTATCCTTTTGAAAACCATCATTTTTCAAAAAATTACGTAAAAATGTGTTTGAAACACATTCAAAACATTTGTCAGAATAGCAAAGTGCAAGTGTAAGCGTGTTTTTTCAACTTCTGAAGGGATTACGTCCACACATGTATATAAGCAATTTTGTAAAAGTTAGCTTTACAAGCTTCGTAGAACTCGTATCGCAAATTGCATGTTTTAACATCATCTCTACTTACGTAGAGATGATGTTTAAACATGCATTTACATTGATTTTTAAAGTTAAATTATCAGGTTTCATAGGGCTGAGCTTAAAGCCAGAAAATCTTGGAAGTCTATAAGAAAAATCATGGGTTTTTGTGGGGATATTTGGTTCCCTTGTATTGGATCCAGTCGATACATATAGTTAGGATGTGCATGGTAATGTTATAAAATGATTACCCAATCGTTGCTGCATGCTTGGAGATCAAGAAAATGCAACCGTAATGCATTTATTATATGTTTTGCCCATCTGGCAATAGAAAATAGCAGACTTGCATCCCAAAGGTTGCTACGCATGAATCAGAGCCTTGGGATAATTATTTTTATGATAATTATAGTCACTACGCATGCCGGAAGTACAAAATCCTAAACCATTTGGGATTCGATGCGTTTGAGCATGTACTTCCGGCTGTACTTCCTGTTTAGTATAGTTTATCGTATTGAATTAGATTTCAATAGCGATTGAATTAGATTTCAGTAGCTTAATCGCTAAACATTGTTGTATATTAAATTAATGTTATTTCTTCAATTTAATTAATTTAAATTCCATTGTAATTGCATTTAATTAATCAAATGTTAATATGACGTATTTGCGTTTCTATATCGTATAGAGAAGTGCCTGCGCATGCATATTGTCACTTTAGCATGCTTGGCACTTAAATGTGACGTAATACAGCGCCTTGACGTCAGCGCTACAAAGCAACTAGCTACCTAGCAAGATATGCTAAAATATCTAAGTTTAGCTCTGTAGCGCTACTAAAGCTGTCTATCGCCCTTAGACTAACACAGAGCGAATGTAAGCAATATGGCTTCTCCATATTGAATGCTTTGTAACGTGCTTCTTTATACTTGGGTTAATGCTTTCACAGTGATAGGATCGAATTACGTCTTGTTAATAAATACATTGCCCAAATACAATTAAGTCTATTTACTTTACAGTTTTAATTAGTTATTTACTTATATGCATTAGTGCATTAACTATATAATTGAATCACTTATTTCAGAAACGAACTATCGTCAAAAAATTCAAAATTGAGATAATGACATATTCATATAGAGTTTTGCTCGCTGAA
>JAAFCF010005931.1:1372817-1385664 GCA_013389785.1 Helicorthomorpha holstii | reverse complement strand
GTTAGCAGGGTAAGGATAAAAATTTAATTAATTACTTACTTAAACAGCATTGGTTCTCACTCTGCTATTTACCAATAGAGGCACTGCACAAAATGTTTGGTATTGGATCCAGGGCTAGTGGTTTATTGCTTTTTAATTATTTCTTAATCTTCACATTTGTTTTTGAATATTATTTTAATTTTGATTTTTGTCCACTACACATGTTTACAACAACACTTTCACTACAACTACTGACTAATTCACTTGTCTACTACATATGTTATAGTTTTTTAATTATGATATCGATATCTGCTTTTTAAAGTGTAGGGTTAACAATTAAAAGCATTCTTAATTTACACTTAAGAATGTGAAATGTGACTTAATTGTTTGTAAGAAAAACTAATTTTAAAATTTTATATTAAAATCCTGTAAGGAAATCCAAACAGGATAAACATTTAACTATCAAAATATTTATTATTAAATTTCACATTTTCAAGTTTAAATTAATAAAATAATAATAAAAATTTAATAATTGTTTACATTAATAAATGTTTACTAATTGTATACCAAAAGATTACACTTATTAATTAGAAAATTCACATCCTAACACTCAGTTTGCGGCTGGCGCTTAGGGCTTCTACCGGTCGGCAGGTAGGCTTTTTTTAGTAAGCGCTAAAAGTAAATACAAAAACACATTAGTGAATTGTTAATTGTTTGAATATTGTAATAACACAAATAGGCCCCTATGATGTCGACCTGATGATGTTTCAAAGCCATATCGACCTACAAGTAAACCAAAACATAAACGTATTACTGTAAAGTTCACAACAGGGGAGTAAATAATGTCATAATCAATTCCGGCCCTTTGCCTGTGGCCACCAGCAACAAGGCAGGCCCGGAATCTGGTAACAAACCCTTGTGGGTTCGCTTTTATAGCGAAGACCCAACGATTTGGTAATAGTTTCTGATGGGGCCTGGGTTGTACAACTTCCCAGACGTCTCTTTGCACCATCATTTTGACTTCCTCATTCATGGCCATTGTCCATTCATCAGCAAATGGTGAATCCATGGCCTATGTAGCTTTGAGGAATCGGGATGGTCTTCGCAACTAGTCAGGTCTTTGCAGCAACGCCTTTACCGGTGTTGAGGTTCTTGAACAGGGTAGCAAAGGCCTGATCATCCTCTGAACTCTCGCTTACGGTGTAGTCTAATTTCCTACCAGTAGTTAGGGTACATCCTAAGCCGGGCCAATCAGCGTTAAGCTTTTGGGTGCGAAATTTGAATCTGACCAATCATAGAGCAGGATTGGGTGGTGGGTGTGGCTAAGTGAAAAAGTGGGCGAAACCTACTGTTACAAATGTCCCATGTTAAACTCTCGTAGTGACGTCATAATTTCTTTTTGTGTTACACTGTATGAGGCAACCCTGTACGTATGCGCTCCCAGCTGTTGTGTGTTAAATAGGTAGCGCATGCGTAGCGTAAACATAGCTGCTCTGTGTTTGTTGATATTAATCCGATTAGGCTCCGCCCCGATTAGTTACAGTTTTAATGGCATACATGTGTTTTAAGTATTATTTATGTAAAAAAAAAAGTTAATAAGGTTAAGTGTTTTGTTTGAGTTGAAGAGAGGAATGCGTTAAGTGATTTATGTAATATGAATAAAAAGGAAAAAAAGAGGAAAATAATGATTCATGGGATTTTTCCTTTTGGGGAAATATTTTTTAAAAACAATGCATGTGTGTGTCAATAGTTAAATGGTTTTAGAAACTAAAATTGTTTAGTACAGTTGCAGAGATGGCTTGGTTAAATTTAAATATGTATGATTTTAATAATTTGGATATAAGACCTTATAGATTATTTTGTGCGGATAGTTTGCATAAAATTTATGTGGGATGCCATGATTGTAAATCAAAATGTATTTCGTTGATTGAATACGACACTTTGACCCAGTTGGGAAATTATATAACGTTTGATAAATCAGTGGTGGAGGAGCAGTGTATGCTGTATGTGCATGGGTTGTCATGGGGAGAAGATGTAATTCTGGTAACCCGTGAGATATGTGAATTGAATTACTATGATCTTAACTATTTGGAAAGTCGTTTTGTGGTATTGTATCATATCGATTTTAAGAAGCGTGAGTTGAAGCAATTTTACCAGTTTCAATGTGGAAAAGTTAATGCTTGTTTGGTGGGCAGAAGTGTTTTTATAATACAAAGTTATGAAGACACGTTTACAAAGGCTTTGATGATTGATTCGATAACAGGTGGAACAAAAGATATAACTTTTGCGCATTTAATTCCAAAATTTAAATTTCACGGTTACGTTAATAATACCCAAATGCATGTATTGGGTTTAAAAATTTATATTATGGTATGTCCTTTAAATGGAAAAATGAGAAGACATTTGATGCGTTTGTATGTTTACGATACGGTAGAGGATTGTATAAGTTATAAAGCGCAAATCGGAATCTCTTACCGTTATTTTTATGGTATTACGTCGGATGTAAGATTGTTTGTGCATTATAACAATATTGATAATATTTACATTGTTGATGAGAAGTTGAACGTGTTGCAAGTAATCGTCGCTAACGTTTATGAGTCGTTTAATTGTTGCGTTGTGGATAAGCAGATTTATGTGTATAATGTGTCGTTTTTTTCGTCATCAGAAATTTTGACATGTTGTATTATAAAATGCAGAATATTTCATTAGCTTCTGTTGAGTCATGATTTTTCTATAAAATTACTTTTTAGACGTTATACGTTGTTACCGTCGTTACAAGAGTTGTGTAATATTGCGTTGGCTAAAAATCAAATTTAATTTCCTGAATGGTTACCTAAAAACGTTTGTCAAACGTTTAAAAAGTATACGAGAAAAGGTGATAATTGCATTGAATATTTTTAATGTCGATAAAATAATAATAAGCTGACGGTTATGCATTTCTTTTTACATTGAAAAATAATAACAAGCGGTTATAGTTTTTTATTGCATTAAAAATAATAAGCGCTTTTATACGTTTGTGTTTACATTGGGAAAAAAGTGGTTATATGTTTTTTTTGTTATATTGAAAAACAATATCAAACATAATTAAAACTTTATTATATTAAAATAATTGTGTTTCTTGAATGAAGTTACTTAGTTCTTGTAGATTTAGCAGATCAATTAAGTCGACATTTTTGTTCTCACTTTCAGCCGATGTCAGAGTGGGTGATAAATTAAGAGGTTTATTATCATTGTCAACTTTCTTATTATGTTCAATTTTGGTGGATTTTTTGTTGTTTTTGTTGTTAGATTTTCTTTTTTTGTTGTTGTTACGTCTTCCTACCAATTTCATATTTTGAACAGGTTTGACGATTTCTTTTTGCTGTAAAACTTTGATGGGGGTACCCATTTGTTGTTGTTTCCAGATGACAATCCTCGTTTACCTCAAAAGGTATTTCTTTGAAGAATAAGGGCATTATAGTTGTGCGGTATGATGCATGTATAAACGCATATAAGTTGAGCGATACTGTCTCCTTGATTAATAAGAAAATTTTGTTTTCCTAAATTTATTAGAATAACGATGATTTTGCCGGTGTAATCACAATCGATTACGCCTCCTATTACGTGAATACCGTTATGTGCCGCTAATCTGCTTCGATCGGCGATACGTCTGTAGCAATTTTCGGGTAATTGGATAACGATACCTGTGTTGATTTGTCTAATTTCACCGGGGAGAATGTGACAGGTTACGGAGGAGTAGAGATCTAAGCCGGCCGAGTATGGAGTTAAGCTTCTTGGTAAATATTTTTAACCTTACGACAGTTAGCTAAGTGTTGTTGAAATATCTACAAAAGAAAAACAAAATGGGATAAGGGTATTTTAATTTTTATGGGATGTTAATATAAATAAAAAGGGGGGTGTTGGTGACATGCGTGAGAAGGGAAAGAAAAAATAGGAAGAAAAGTTTAAAAGTTTAAATATAATAAATCAAACAAAAAGACAAAAAATATATACAGAAGAGGGGCGTGTTTTTACTATGACGTGTGGTATATGGCTAAAAATAAAGTATGGAGAAAAAGTATAAAAGCATTTGCTCAAGTGATCTTGTAAAAATTATTTTTGTGAACGTTTTGTATATGCTGTTTGCTGAATAATAATAGTTAGAAGTGGTAGATAGAGAAAAGTGTCCGTTATGATGGGTCCACATCGTTTTGATATTACGATCAGCAGAGCACAGCAGCTGTTAATATCGTTAGTTTTTGTATTAATCGATCAAATGTTGGAGTTGGTGGCTCAAAAGAGTAAATTTTATTCAACAACTTTTAGCAGTAACGAAACAAATAATATTAGAGTGTATGGGTTAAAAGTTAAACCGTTAACTGTGGTTAGCGCATATTTTCATAGCGATAAAGAGTATTTGAAGAAAGAAGATCAAAGTCGATGGTTAAGAATTCGAAATATGTACAATTATATGGTGTGCGGATATATAGGTGGCATAATACAGTCTTTTGATGCTAACGATTGCGTTTCGTTGGATTCTTGGGACAAGCGACTACAATATCAGGTGAAAGCTAAGGAATTTTTTATATTTGTAAGGAAGGTGACAATTACATGAATGTCAAACGTGGAGGTAGCATCATCTGCCATTATTTGGCAAAATTATTTCGACAGGTAGAGGATGAAATTTTTGCGGAGATCAATGGACGTATGCGAAATGGTGAGAATACATTAATACCGCCTGAAAATGTGCCATTTTTATACGCTCGATTTTTATCGATGTGGTGGAAGAATTTTATGAAAAATATGTACAGCAAATTAAATATGCCAGAAGAACATTGTTCTGTGGAGGAGATGATAAGCAAATTGTGTAAAGAGTATGAAAATTTTTATGGACTGTTAGAAGAATTGAAGGATTGCGGATTGACGGCTGGTGAGTTATTTTTTATGGTGCAACGAGTTCATCATTATATGCGCTTGCATTGTTATGAATCTGGTGGTATGGTACAGTTACTTAAGGCAACGTTAAAGGATGTGGAAGAAAGTGTGGATGGAAATAGATATCATTGGCCGGATTTGGAGAATTATAATTGGAGTGATGATGGACAAAACTCAAATTTACAAGCCGAAGATGAGGTGCTTTTATGGTTACCTGCTCCTCTAAATATGTCAACTGGTGGTGGTAATACTACAACAGGAACTGTTTACGGTGGTAAAAATGTTACTACATCTTTAAATGTTCCTCCTCCTCCTCCCTTGTCGCCATCAATATCGGAGAAATTATCATATGACGAACCTTAAAGTAAAGTTTATAAAAAAACTGCCGACGTTAATAGTCAGGAAAAACAAAGAAGAAGAAATGACGACAATTGACAATTAATGTATCATCCACTTACCATATATTTCTGTACTATATTTGCTTTTTATTTTTTATTTCATGCATCCGATGATTATGATATTTGATTTTTTTTGTTTTTGTATTAAAAATAACAATAATACGCGATTATATAATAAAAAATATAATTTTTATTATTATTATCAATTTTTTACCATTAAAAAAACTTCCCTCATTATCATTTTAAAAATAAAAAAATTATATTCCCCCAAAAAAAACCAATGTTTTTAATATTATTTTTGATTATTATAAATTAGCCATTTTTTAGTAGGTACAAAGGGTTTTCGTCGTCCAAAAAGTTGTTTTAGACCTCGTCCTCCTTTTTGTTTTCTATTTTGTTGTTGTTGTTGTTTAAGTTTAGTTTTGCTACGTGTATGTGTAGCGGGTGGTGATACTGATTTAGCGGCGATGGATTGTTGTGATGTTGAAGGTAACGACGATACAGGGCTGTCAAGTGATAACGGTAAAAGTATGGGTGTAAGAAGGATTTCAACGGATTTCTTCTTTTTTTTATTTTTTTGTCGAGAAGTTGCTGTTGTTGTTGCGGAAGTGGATGGTAGGGTTGTAGAGTAAATATTTGGCGGCGGAGATAGATGCGCATTTTCTGGCGTCGTGTTAAATGTGGGGTTAAGTGGCGACGCTTGCTCTTCACTTGCTGCTAAAGGTATTATTGATGTTAAAGTATGTTCGTTTTGACACAATTGTTTGAGTATTTGATTAAATTTTTCCACTAGTTTGTGGTACTGTTGCATGCGATGTTGTAAAGGTAATTTGGAATTTTTTCCTAAAAGCTTAGAAATTTGTAGTTGTGTTTTATAAAGTATTTGTTCTAGGGGTGAGGGTGTAACACCTAAATTGACAGTAGGGTTTACAAATTTTTGTAAATTTGTTGCTGATGTTGTTTTATCTAATTCTTCTTTTTTATTATGCATGTTGTCAGAAGTTGTTAAGGGTTGCGGCAAATGTTGTTGTAATTTTCTGTAATCCTCTACATCCACAAGCATCATTTTACGTACCATTTTTTAATTAACGTGTTGGAATAAGCGATGAGGTAAACTAGCGATGGCAGGACCTAAAATACCAATTAAGGGACCTATGAAACCTCCATGCTGTGACATTAGTTGACGTTTCTGAGGATGTGACAACTTTGGTTCTGATAAATGTCGAATAATTTCGCTATATTTATGTAAACGACTTAAACCTTTTTTTTACCCATATATTTGTTACGATAATTAAGAAAACATTTTGACATTTTATCTACAGCAGCAGGTGATAAACGTTGACAATAGGCGGCCTGTTGTTCAGGTTGGTTTTTGAGACGCCGTAATATTTCTAATTCCTGTAAAGGTGCTGATAGGCGGAAGGGTAGGTGTTGTGATCCACCTTTCATTGAAGTTGAAATCCTCACCCCCGATGGCAACGGCGGCGGCGGCATGTGGTGTAGAGAGTAGGAGGTTAGATGACGTTCTTGAAAAGATTTCTTCTTTTTTCTCATCGTTTGTAGTTGATGTCTTGCATGTGGCCGACGATGGGCAGCCATAATTGTTGTTTGCGTTTAATAGGGGTAGAGCGTATGGGGTTATAAATTGATAGGGTTGATTATGTTGTTCTCTTACTAATTCGAAGGAATGTATGGTTTTTTTAAGATGATTAACTTATTCTTGATTAAGTCCTCTGCCAATTTGAACTGCATTAATTAGTTGAACAAGAAATAAAATCTCCAATGTCAAGGTGACAACTAAGGCAAATAGTGTGGTGCAATTCTTTAAATACTTTTTAAGTGTTTGTGGTTCTTTTTGTTGTTGTACATTATTATTATTATTATTTGACATAATTTTGTTGGTACTGGTTGTACTACCTGCCGGTGTGTCAAGGTTAACGGGTGATATTTCATTATTATCAACATTGGTGGAGGATGAAGTACTACCTCCCACACCAACGTGCGTATAAATATTTTCTAAAACATTAGGCAGCATGATGGTGTTTAATTTTCTTTTATTTTGTTAAGTAACCCCTGATAGAGAGCTTCTCCTACATAAGCAACAGTTTCTTTGCCAGGTAAAATTTTACTCAGATACCTCACACAGGTAGGTGTGTTGGGCATGAAATCTAGAAATAAATAGGTGTAACCCTGACGTGTGGCATCTATATATGCCTCTTCAAATTCTTTGGCCAATATGCCTTCCACCTGTTGACCAAAATGGCGACATTGTTTGCTGTCACTTGGACTTTTGAATAGAAAAAAATATTTTGTATTCAAACTAATTGTGCGACTTTCGTTACCTCTAGGAAATAAATTTTGATTAAAAAGAATGATGCTTATATTGTCATGATGACTGTCTTTTGTAAACATATCTAAAATAAATTTATTAGATTGACACTCGATCATCAAATCGTCAATAATAATTAGAGTTTTTAGCTGTTTATCATCATTCATAGGAATTTCGTCCAACAAACCTTCGTGTAATTGTACTTTTTTAAAATTGTCCCAAACTTGTTTATCGTCGTATAAAGGTTGATATTTACCATAGCATATAATTAGTTTATCAGGAGGCGGTGAAATCATTTCATTTGATTTACGTAAAACTTTTGTTAAAAATACCGTTTTACCACATCCTGTAGGTCCTGCAAAAATGCAAGTAAAAGGATGTAGTAATTTTACGTCATATTTTTTATCTAAAAAGTAATACATGTTTTTTCTTTGCTAATTTTTTTACATAATGTTTTTTAAAAAAAATTAATTGCCTTCTTCTAGACTAAGTGGTAAATGGTATAATTAGACTTTTACCGCTTCTATTTATAATATCAACACGCAAAAAACATTTTTTATTTAATAATATAAAATTTTAAAAATACTGGTTTACATAATTATTTAATCCACATATTGCTCATTATTTTTTAAAAAAATGAAAAAATAAAAACTAGTTGAATAATTAATCATCATTGATAGTGATCACTTCCGGATTGGTGTTGCGAACAGCGGGTGTATAACGGCGATGATTTTCACTTCTAGAAGCCGGCGATGACCCTCCCGATGAAAAAGATGTAAAGGCACTGCTACCGTCCACAATGTTGGTGACTAACTTTTTTTCTACCGATTATGGTTTTACATGAGCAACAGGAGGGGTGCTTTTCTTCTTACCGTTAAAACTTTTCTTAGATTGTTGTCGATTATCATCATTATGATTGGTCTTTGGTGGTGTTGCTATTCCATAACCATCATCATCTGGCAGACTTGCGGTTTCAGCATCCGATAAAATTTCGTTTGTTGTAGTGGCGGCTTTAAAAATTGTGATCGAACTGTTTGTGTTGACTGGTGGGGTTTTATAGGTGGCAGATTTATCTCCTCCTCATCATCGTTTTGGCCGGCAATGTTGGTAAATATAAACTGCATGGCCTGTGCTGTACGCGATCCGCCTTTGTTTTCATTAGGATCCAGCATGGCAAAAACTTGGTCAATCAAGGGTATCAGTTGTTTTGATTGTACCCAACTTTTTTGGGTAAAGTTTAAGCCTGCACACCATCCACTTTGACGGGGCACAACATCACCCATAGCCGTGGCAGAATTGAAAACACGTTCCAACGCTCTTAATTCCAGGAATTTTCGTTGCTGTTAGGTATAGACTTTTAAACCTCTATTATATAAAAAAATTTATAGCCAGCAATTTGCCCTTCCATATCGTTGACGGATCGATAAAGTTCAATGGCGGGTGTGGTATAACATTCGTTTTCGTTGCCGCCAAATTGTTGAGTCAACATCGGTTGCAGGATTGAAGATCCGCCGGCCACATTTTGTAGCGTATAATTATATTTGCAATTCATTTTTTTGTTTGACTTTTTTTAAAAACATATTTTTCTTAAGAGAGAGTTGTTACGCTTTTAAACGTTATAAAATAAATGATTATTAAACATGCAGTGTGCGTGGCTTTTTATTGCTAAAATTTTTAAAGTTAAGTGGGGTAATTGGGTGCTTTTATTTACTTTAGAAGAAATATCCGATAGATAACTACAACCGTAAATTTAAATTGATTAATTTAAGATGTGTCAAAAAAAAGGTTAAAAGGTTTTTCAATTAACTCCCGTTTTTCCTCTATTATACCTCCTTCTCTACTACCACATGTAAAAATAATAATTTTTAAAAGTGAAAACTGTAGTAATCTATTAACGTCATGATGAATAACTACTAAACATCTTAATTTTTTAAAGCACATCTCTTATTATGATTGTTATGTTGACAACGCACAGTGGATGAGATACAGGAGGAGGAAGTAGATAAAGAAGTAAAAGTGTTAAGAGAAATATGATGTTCAAACACCGCTCTCACATATTAAATTACTTATCCATAATATTGTGAATGTTTCAATGATGTAATAACAAAAAAAATGTTATGTATACTATTTTGATTTATTGCAAAATGAACAGTTTTTAAAGCATGTACAACTTTGTTTTAATGTCGAAAATGTTGTTGATTTAACGTTATGAAAGTCATATTTTTTATATAACATTTTCGTTACCATTTTGTCGTTTAAACTTAAATCCGTAGTGTAAATTCATAGTGTATAAACAGTTTAAATTATGTGTTGGAGAATCTTTTTTATATCGGTTAAATAAATAAAACAAACAATGAGCCCCGCATGTAAAGCTAATAGAACTCATAATATATGCAGATTAATTAAAATATTTTGAAAGTGATTTTCAAACCATTGTTGCCAATATAGGTGATAAAACAAAGGAGAGTTGCCAAAAGAGTCAAAAACGTTTCCCTGCATAAGTTTGTTAATGTAGAAACAAACCCAATGTTGACCGCCTTTATTGTCTTCATCTGTATTTCAAATTATGCTCATACCCTTAAATGGTTTATTTATGCACTCTAAATGGTTAGCAGGAAGTACTCCTAAAAAACAACCTTTACCACCGGTGGTAAATAATATTTTGTTCATACATTTATCCAAAGTAAAATTATCCATATTTTTCTTTTGTTAAGCATTAGAGTTGACAACGCTAACCTGACGATTACGATTAATGTACATTTTTTGGATAAACACGCCGTAATATATCATTTGCATATTTTCAGCTAATTTAACGGTAAAGTGTCCGTTTAATTTTAAAACATCGGATTGATTGGGCTGTGTCAAGTCGCTACTGGCATTATTATTGGTAAAATCAAACACTATTACAGTATATCCTTTAGCATAATTTTGACGCGTAATGATAGGAGCAGGTGTAGAAGCGGTACCAGCATCTACATTATTTAAATTCGACATTTATCCATGTAAAGGGTCGTTGAGTACAAAAGACAGAGAATCCTTGGCGATGGAATGCGATCCCACACGAATGTCAGGAAACGCAAATAAAAATTGTCCAAACGGCACTGGACGTTCCAACAGTTTAGCATATTGATATAAAATTGCATTATCCGGTTTGTATTTGTTATATAGCCACACAATGTCGTCAATCTTAAATTGGTAACCTCCTTTGACAGGATCGTAATTTAAATAAAATTCAGGTTTACTACGTGTTAATTTAAGACGTGTTTGAATAAGATTAGGCATTAATTTTCCACAGTGTGATCAATGCAAATGTAATGAACAACCATGTTGTAATTTTTTGATAAAGCTATATTGGCGTTTAAATTTTTGGTAGCGGTCGTACAGCCGTCAGCGTTTAGTGCGTAAACGTCATTAACCCCATTTGCATCAGGTATAAAACCCTGCAATAGTCCTTTACTTTTTATTAATTTGTCGTCAAAATTTAGCAAATTTTCAAAGTAACACTTATAAAGATATAGGTTACTGGCCGTTGTAATTAGGCAGCCATTAATACTTAGTTCGATTTGACTAAACAAACAAGATCCAAAATTATTAGTAGGGGTTACCACATCGGTTTCATCTAAGTCATTTCCATTTGCTTTTACTACACATCCCTGAATTCTTAGATGGGGTTCAATAAAATCCAAGAAGAAATCTAAATCTGTGGGAATTAAAAAATCGATGGTAGGAGAATTGTTTGGCGGGGCTTGAGGTAATAATTCCACCTCCAAACGCTCCTGAATTTCTTGATATTCCACATAACTTTTTTCATCATTGAATAGGTCTAATCTATCATCATAAATTACGTCTTTTTCTTTCGAATTTTTGTTGGTACTATTTTCATTGTTGGCATTACGTTTTTTTAGGCATGAATTTTTTAACGCGCACCACGTCTGATAGGACCAAAGATGTCTCGTTTTATGGAAGTTTTTTTCGTATTTTGTGGGTTTTTATAGATTTTTTTAAGCGTACCATATCTGCCACCTCGTCGTCTACTACGAGATTTAGAACATATGTGTGGTGATACCGCAGAAGATGATTTAATTCCCCTAAATTGTGTTCTAGTTAATTTTTCCATTCTTCCAGGCAGTATTCCTAAAGGTAATCCTGTCATATTACCTCCCATAAATTTTGTACCCACGGCATTGACAGCACGTCCGAGTAGTGACGATCCTGCTTTTTTAAAGTGCTCTTTTCCGTCTTTGCCGATATTTCTACCATCTATTGCATCTTCTAAGGTGTTAATACCGGCCCTGCCCAATTCTCTCCCTACGGTTCGAACCATAGGTTTAACTAAAGGTCGTATCCACCTAAAAATGTTTGAGAAAAACTACCAAATCTTCGCCCACGTTGAAAACGGACACCTGCATAAAATGCAAAACGATAATTTCCCCAACCTCTTTGACGTTGATGACACTGTTTCATATAATAACACATTAATTTATCACCACCGGCATAATTTTTTCTTTTTGTTGCCATATTAACAAAAAAAACTTTTTTATTATTTATTTATTCTTGATAACAGGTTTAAAATGCAGTTTGATTTGACTGTTACCATCTTCAAATTTAAATAAACTTCCAAAATAGTTGCGTAAATTAATTTTTATAGTTTGAAAAGTATCCAAACATACGCGAACATACTGTGGCTGGTTATAAAGAAAATGAACAAAATTATTTTGACGCTGCATATTTATAGGGACAATTTGTAATAATTGAGCCTGCATATCGCCGACGTACTGATGTTGAATAATGTCGGTATGCACAAATACTGCCGTTTCTTGTATAGGCTGAGGATATGTAGCTCTGCCCTTCCACCTGCCAATATTATTGCTTTTTTCTTTTGTATATATAATTTCGTTTAAAAAAGGATCCTCATGTTCGATTGTCGGTGAAAATCCTAGAATGCTGGTAAGTTCTGTTTCAAAAAATATTTTACTCGTATTATATACCGATTCGACTAGAATACATCGTAACTTTGAGTCATAAATAAACTGCAATGTTTCTTTAAAATATCTGCTGTATTTATTTAATACTTTATGCATTTTAAATTTAAAATCTGGAATTTCACCGTTAAGATTTTTGATAATATTTGCCATATCCTGGCATACGATAAAATTTAAATTTTCTACCAGTATTTCTTTGCTATCGTAACACCCTGGCGGTATTGTTAGATTATTGCGATAAATAA
>JAAFCF010005931.1:1160484-1176046 GCA_013389785.1 Helicorthomorpha holstii | reverse complement strand
ACAAACGCTTTTAGGTAACCATTCAGGAAATTGAATTTAATTTTTAGTAAACACAATATTACACAACTCTTGTAACGATGGTAACGACATATAACATCTAAAAAGTAATTTTATAATAAAATCACGTTCCAGTGAAACCCAATGAAATATTCCGTATTTTATAATTTCTTTTGTCAAATCTTTTGATAACGAAAAAAACGACACATTATACACATAAATCTGCTTATCCACAACGCAACAATTAAACGACTTATAAGCTTTAGCGATGATTACTTGCAACACGTTTAACTTTTCATGAACAATGTAAAAATTATCCATATTGTTATAACGCACAAACCATCTTACATCCGACGCAATACCATAAAAATAACGGTAAGAGATTCCAATTTGCGCTTTATAACTAATACAATCCTCTACAGTATCGTAAACATACAAACACATCAATTGTCTTCTCATTTTTCCACTTAAAGGACATACCATAATATAAATTTTTAAACCCAATACATGCATTTGGGTATTATTAATGTAACCGTGAAATTTAAAGTTTGGAATTAAATGCGCAAAAGTTATATCTTTTGTTCCACCTGTTATCGAATCAATCATCAAAGCCTTTGTAAACGTGTCTGCATAACTTTGTATTATAAAACATTTCTGCCCACCAAACAAGCATTAAATTTTCCAGATTGAAACTGGTAAAATTGCTTCAACTCGCGCTTCTTAAAATTGATATGATAAAATACCACAAAACGACTTTCCAAATAGATAGGATCATAATAATCCAATTCACGTGTCTCACGGGTAACCAGAATAACATCTTCTCCCCATGACAATCCACGCACATACAGCATACACCGCTCCTCCACCACCGATTTATCGAACGTTATATAATTCCCAACTGGGTCAAAGTGTCGTATTCAATCAATGAAATGCACTTCGTTTTACGATTATGACATCCCACATAAATTTTATGCAAACTATCCGCACAAAATAATCCATAAGGTCTTATTTCCAAATTATTAAAATCATATGTATTTAAATTTAACCAATATATCTCTGCAAGTGTACAAAACAATTTTAAAAACCGTTTAACTATTGACACACACATGCATTGTTTTTTAAAAAAAATTTCTCCCAAAAGAAAAATCCCATGAATCATTATTTTTCCCCTCTTTCCTTTTTATTCATATTACATAAATCATTCATAAATGCATTCCTCTCTTCAACTCAAACAAAACACTTAACCTTATTGACATTTTTTTGTATTACATAAATAGTAGTTGAAACACATGTATGCCATTAAAACTGTAACTAATCGGGGCGGAGCCTGATCAGATTAATATTGACAAACACGTAGCGGCTATGTTTACGCTACGCATGCGCTACACTTTTAACACACAACAGCTGGGAGCGCATACGTACAGGGTTGCCTCATACAGTGTAACACAAAAAGAAATTATGATGTCATTATGAGCGTTTAACATGGGGCATTTGTTACAGTATGCTCCGCCCATTTTTTACATAGCCACGCCCACTACCCAATCTTGCTCTCTGATTGGTCAGATTCAAATTTCGCGCCCAAAAGCTCAACGCTGATTGGCCCGGCTTCAATTGTACCCTAACTACTGGAGGGCTGCAAAGTCTGATAATGCTGATAAGAGCAAAACCAATCAGAAAAAGTAAAATACTGAGGTCATTTGCTACAGATGTGGGGTCAAGGGTCATTTTGCCCGTGATTGCAAACAGCCTTATTCAAATATTTTAGACAATTCTGGTCTTTCCAATGGCAATTGTGGATTTATGGCTTTTGAACAACTAAATGGCAATTTTGGAGATAAATTGTCAGAATCAGTGCTTAAGACAAAATGCACTGAAGAGTTGTTTGATTGGGTCATAGATAGTGGGGCCACATGCCATTTTTGCAAGCACCTAGAGTGGTTTAGTACGTACACAGAGCAGCCAAGTGTGGCTAATACTACTTTTGAGCTAGGGTCCCTCAACATTCGCGGCCATGGTAATATAGTGTTAGATATCAACGGTCACGAAGTGACTTTATTTGATGTTCGTTATGCACCAGATTCTCAAGTGAGTTTGATTAGTTGTGCTAGATTAGACAGAAAAGGTCTCAAACAAGTGACTCAAAATGGTGTTTTCTCAGTTCTTGATAATTGTGGCAATACAATTTTAAATGCAAAATTAAATGAGAGTAACTTTTACGTTTTGAATGCAGCCCCCATTATTCGCAAAGGCGTGAATATGGTGGATACTGCCAATAGTGTAGTGGACTTAGAAATGCTTTATCATCGATTGGGGCACCCAAGTGCAATGATGCTCAAGAAAATGATTGCTGATAAAATTGTAATTGGAATTAATGACATTCATGATAAAGATCTTTGATTTTGCGACGTTTGTGTACGTGCTAAAGCCACTAGTGCAAAAGCACCCAGTATTAGAGGTAAACAAAGTTTCAAAATACTGGACTTAGTGCATATTGACTGTTGGGGGCCTGCTCCAGTTGAAGGGTTGACTGGAGAGCGTTATTTTGTTACTTTTGTTGACAATTACAGTCGTCATCTGCGTGTGTTTGTTGTAAAATTAAAGTCTGAATGTTTTGATACCATCAGAAATTTCATCAGGTATACTGAAAGGTCTACTGAAAACAAAATAAAGGCCATTAGAATGGATAATGGACTTGAATTTCGTAATCAGGAAGTGTCCAGATTGTTAACCAGCGTTGGAATTAAGCATCAACGTACAAACACTTACTCTCCCAAGCAAAATGGTGTGGCTGAGCAGTTTAACCGCACCATGGGAGAGAAAATACGCGCGCTAATTTTTTGACAGTGGTCTAGAAACCAAATTTGGCCAGAAGCTGCTTTAACTGCCTGTTATTTATACTACAGGACTGGCCATAAAAAATTAGATGGACGCTCACCAATGGAGGTTTGGACAGGGTCCAAACCCAGTGTTAATCATTTGCGACTATTTGGATGTGAAGCTTGGGTTTTTGTGCCTAGTGAAAAGCGCAAAAAGCTTGAATCCAAATCCAATAAGAGGTTAATGGTTGGATACGCATATGACACTGTGGGATATAAAGTGTATATTCCATCTAATGGTAAAATTGTGGAATTAAAAAGTGTGCAGTTTCACGAAGTGCCCAAACAGGGGGAATTTGTGAAAAGTGTTTCAAAATACCCAATTGATGAAATAGTGGCTGGTGACCCACATAGTGATGTTGACAATAACAATTCTAATAAGAATGATGACTCTTTTCAGAAGTATGATTATTCTAGTGATTCAGATGACGATGATGACAACGACATGGATGACAATGCAGAGGTTGTTGAACCAGCTCCAAGTACAGTCGACAGTGGTATTGGTACCATGACCAGAACTGGAAGTGCCACAAAGTCTACACCAATGAAGAGAGTTAGTATTACACCTATTAAATTAAGGCTTCAACAGGTGCAGAGTTCATCAGGGACTTCATCAACAAGTTCATCTGATCAGGAGATCATTGCTGCTGACAACGCCCTCAAGCCAAGCTGGACACGATCAGGGAAGAACAGGCCATCAACCAAGGTGCCGTTTCAATTGGAAAATATTGAAGAGGAGCTGTATGAGCCGCCGATGCCAGCTCCACACGTTCCAGGACATTTTAAAATGTCAGGAGGTAAGGCCATACCCATCTGGGATGAAACGTATGGTCAAAGCAGCACTGAATCGAGTCAAGGGTCAAGTCAAAAGTCATCACCAAGCCAGGAGTCCAGTAAAAACTCCAGCAGTGAAAAAGAGCCGACCACAACAACAGAGGAAACCACAACTGAAGAAACCACATCATCTTCTAATTCAGACATTTCTAACTTTGTTTTTATGACTAATGTTTTTAATAGCAATTGTGAAGAAAGCAGAGTCAAAAAGCCAAAAACATACAAAGAGGCCATGGAGTCTCCTCAAAAAGATCAATGGCAGGCTGCCATGGAAGAAGAGATTGCCATGATGACTGAGAGGAAGGTGTATATAAGTAAAAAGCCATCTACTGGACAAAGAATACTTCCAAGTAGTTGGGTGTATGCTGTAAAATATACACCCAGTGGTAATATTGTTCGATTCCGTGCACGTCTAGTGGCTAGGGGCCATAGACAGTGTAAAAGAATCGATTATGATGTAATTTACTCACCAGTTGTGAACTTTATATTAATCCATGTTTTTCTATTTTAGTGGGCCGTCTACAGTGGTGTCACCAGCAAGTGGACATCAAGGGGGCTTACCTATATGGGACATTGAAGCATAAAATATGGATGAGACCACCTCCTGGGTTTTCCCATTTGGGGGAATCTGTAAGATTGATTAAATCACTCTATGGACTCCACCAGTCTGGGAAGGAGTGGTTTCTCCATTTGGACAGTGTGTTTTGGTTGGCATGGGTTACAACAGAGCTGATGGGTCAGCCTGTGTATACATTAAGAATAAAATAATAGTGCTTGTCGTTTACGTAGATGACGTTCGCGTTTTTGAGAGGAACTGATCAGCCATTGGAGAGGCATTGCAGGATCTCACCTCTATCTATGAAATACGAAGCCCAGGGCCTATTAAACAGCACCTGGGGGTCAATTTCATTTGCAGAGAAGGCTATGTGGGAGCCCATCAGGAGCACTATATTGAGGAAATAGTGCAAAACTACCCTGAGGAAATCAGAGCAATGACTCTGCCTTTGGTGATTGGAGGCCTCACCAAGAACAAAAACGATGACAAGCTGGTAAATGTACCATACCTTAACATGATAGGGGCAATCCTTTATGTGGCACAAAGAACTCGCCCAGATATTCTAATGGCAACAGCATATTTGGCACAGTTCAACGATGAACCCAAATTGGTTCATTGGTGACACTTGTGCAAGCTTGTAAGTTACTTGTATTCCACTAAGGAATACATCTTAACTTTAATTTCTCATGATGAAATGGAACAGGAACTAACGTTGCATTGCTTTGTAGATGCAAGCTGGAACCTAACCCATGATAGAAAATCTTTTTCTGGCTTTATTATTCTAATGGATGGTGGGACCATCTCATGGAAAAGTCAGAAACAAAAGTGCGTTGCTTTCTCCACCATGGAGAGCGAATATATAGCGAATCTAAGTTAAATTTGGCTGATTTCCTAACTAAACCCCTAGCCAAAGCACTGTTGATGAATGCAATTAGAATTATTTTCAGATGTTTGAGATAAGTAGCTTGCTGGTAGACAACATTGTGGGCATCCTGCTGCTTCTTTGCTGTTTATATCCTTTTGTGTATTATCATTTAAGTGCAATAATTGTGATTATGTTTTGTTTAATAATTTTATTTAGGTGTTTAATGAAATTATGTTTGCATGTTTACAGGGTTAATTTGTGCATGTTTATGAATTGTTTATTTATATTGTTGTTAGAGTTTAGTTAAATTAATTGCGTGAAAGGGAGAATATGTAGTCTGGAATTGTCGTGGTTGATCGACTGCACTGTCCTGGACAGCCGATGTATTCCCTTATTAATTTAGCTAGGTTCAAACGCCACTTTAACATTAAGCAATATGACATTACTTGGACGTTGATCATTTTCTACTTTGTACAATGACATTTGCATTGCTTAAGTTTAATTGAGATCAATCCAAACAGTCATATGAATTATGTTACAATGGCTGTTGAACACATTGTAATTGCGTATATAATGCCGTTGGCATTATACATTATTTTGCGTATGGTAAATTGCGTTCTACCTCATCTTAATTTGACATTGATTGTTTATCAATGGTATTAATGTCGGAGCATGCTTCTAGTTAATATTATTAATTATTTAGAGAAATAATCATTATAACAGTGATATTTATGCATGTTTGCATATTCGCAATACGGTTGTGATGTTATAGCAAAAACCGGAAATTGCGCAGTAATGCGTATCCGATGCGCATTAATTTTCTCTTTAAGATGATACCTTGCATGTTATAATTGAATAACTCTACGATGAGTTATTAATATTATTATGCGTTTCTTTGCGTTACATTATGTGTAATATGCGCCACCTGCTGGGCTATGTTGCGTCATAGCAACCAAGCAAATTTCTTTTATACAAGTTTGAAATTTGCGCTATCTGTTTGCTCGTAATGTTAATAGATGGCGCTGATGAAAAGGGCTTATACCTTCAATGTATAGACGTTTGCCCTTTGCTTGTATTGTTGTAACAGTATAGTAATGAATGCCATTTGATTTGTCTTCATTAAATATCAAAATTAAATAAAAATAATCAAGTTTTTCTTTTATTTTATTTTAAGTTATAATTCATTTAAACTAATTAGGAGCTTCCTGATAACTTAAGTTAGTCAATATCGACGATTGAATTGGATTAAAAATCGCCGTTATAAGTAACAGCATGGTGTAGCATGCTTTGAACATATACAACGATTTCATCATCTCATTCTTGATTAATCTAACTGGGTTGGATTAATCAAATCATCAAAAAAGACACTACAAAAGCTCATAAAGCTAACTTTTACAAAATTGCTTAAATACATGTGGGGATGTAATTCCTTCAGAAGTTGAAAAAACACGCTTACACTTGCATTTTTCTATTCTGACAAATGTTTTGAATGTGTTTAAAACACATTTTTACGTAACTTTTTGAAAAATAATGGTTTTCAAAAGGATAGAAAATCCATGATTTTTCTCATAGACTTCCATGCTTTTCTGGCTTTAAGCTCAGCCCTATGAAACCTAATAAGTTAACTTAAAGATATCAATGTAAATACATGTTTGAACATCATCTCTACTTAAGTAGATATGGTGTCCAAACATGCATTAAGCGATACAAGCTATTCGAAGCTTGTAAAGCTAACTTTTACAAAATTGCTTAAATACATGTGTTGACATAATCCATTCAGAAGTTAAAAAAACATGCTTACACTTGCATTTCGTCTACCTAAATGCGGCTAGCAGTTTTGGCTACTACCAGTTGGCAGGTAGGCCTTTTTCTCATAAACACTACAAATAAACAAATAAACACATTAGTAAATCGTAATTATAAAAATGTATAATAAATGTAAACATATAATGTATTTCATTAAGTTTTTCAATGACTGAAAAGTACCAAAACAAAATAAACAAATTATGTATAAAATTTTAAAATATTGTTAGGAACAAATTTAGTCCACTAACACGTTTGCAACGCAAACAAAAACATATTTTACATTCAAATTATGTACTGCAATAATTACAATTAGCCCAAATTATAAATATGCAAAGTTTTTATCACGTTAACATAGTGTTAATGTGTGGGTTGTAATATTGCATGCTCCGGTACAGCATAGACGCAATATGGTCGCGTTTCCATAGCGAGGATAGCGACTGCGCATGCTCCCGGAGCAATTTTTGCTCTCTCTGGGTCAATGACTGAGAGGGCAATTCAAAAACATAGTCACAAACAAATACATGCATTAATATACAGATTTCTTGACAGAAGTGTTAGTATTGGCTAAAAAAATAAACGTAAAAGTTCATTTTGATTAATTTAAAAACAATTTTAAGAGTAAATTTAAATCTTTTATAACATGTTTATAATTTTCTAAACATGCTTTCGATTGCAAATCGCAATCCCTTCTTTTTTATTGGCTTGGTGAAGTGATCAGCCAAATTCAAATGCGATTGGACATGCTGCAAGGTGAATTCCCCTTGCTCAAGCATTTCCCTAGTATAATGAAATTTAAGCCCAATGGATTTCAAGCGTTCATTCTCAATTCCGTTAGCGTTTGGGCTGCTTCATTATCGCATTGAAGTATTGGGATATCCATTTGGACGAGGTCCCATCTGGTAGTAATACCATTTAGCCATACTAACTCTTTGGTCAAGATATACATTGCCATGTATTCCGATTCCATAGTGGAATGGGCAATACACAACTGCTTCTTTGATCTCCAGGCAATCATGCCTCCATCACAGGAGATTATATAACCGCTAAAGGATTTGTGGTCCCTGGTTATATTGAAGCTGGCATCTGAAAATGCATTAAAATATGGTACATCAGTCATTGAACTTCTTAAAAACAAATTCAAAACATACGTTCTGGTGCTATACAAATAGGCAACCAGTTTACCTAATTGGCGCCAATTCAAAATCGTTGGTTCACTTGCAAATTGGGCTAAAAATATTACTCCCATTAGAATGTCGGGCCTTGTTCTTTGCGCAATAAAAAGCAAGGCCCCAATTACACTCTTATATGGTTCAGTGGTTGGGGCATCATCATCAGGTCTTGCGTCCAGGCTGCCAAAGACAATTGGCAGCGAGGTGGCCCTTATTTCCAAAGTAGGGTACCCCGCTGGCAATTCCTCTATTTTGTCACATTGGTGTATTCCAATGTAGTTGTGCAAATCCACAAAATTAATGCCTAATAAGGCAGTTATCGGTCCAAATGACCAAATTTTGTAAATGGATTTCAGGTCCTCAATGGCTACTTTAATGGCTTTTGCATTTCGACCAAAGACTCCGATATCGTCTACATAGACGGTCATAATAACGTCTTACCATTTTATGTAAACGCATGCAGATCCGTCTAAACATCTGTAACCTGTTGAGGTTAGGGCATGGTCCAAATGATGGAATCACTGCATACCCGATTGATGAAGGCCGTATAGCGCCTTCTTCAATAGGCATGCAGTACCCATGTTTTCATAGCCCATTGGTGGCTTCATTAGGATCTCATGTTGGAGATCGCCGTATAAATAGGCCCCTGTGATGTCCACCTGATAATGTTGCCATCCATAACGACCTACAAGCAAACAAAAACAAAGTCTTATTACAGTAAAATTCACTACAGGTGAATAAATAACATCGTAATCGATTCCGGCCCTTTGCCTATGTCCACCTGCAACAAGGCGGGCACAAAATCAAGTTACAAACCCTTGTGGGTCCGCTTTTATAGCATAGACCCAACGATTAGGTAGTAGCTTTTGGTGTGGTCTGGGTTTCACAACCTCCCAGACATTTTGTTCCAACATCATGTTCACTTCCTCGTCCATGGCTTGCTTCCATTCGTGGGCGTATGGTGAGTCCATGGCCTCTTTGTGACTTTGAGGAAGTGGAATGTTCTTGGCGACTAGTCACGTAGTTGCAGCAACGCCCTTTCCAGTGTTGAGATTTCTAAACAGGGTTGCAAGGGCCTGATCCTCATCAGAGCTTGAACTTGCAGTATTATCTATTTTTTGACCTTAAGGCATGTTAGTACATTCAATTTCAATATTAGCTCTGGCTACTTTGTTTATGGTCGATCGAAGGGCCTTTTGCGGCCGTTGACTTAGCACGGACACACACATCGCAAAATTTAGCATCGAAATTCACAGTTTTTGGTAATCCAATGATTGCATTGTCTGCAATCATCTTTTTCAACACTGAGTCACTAGGGTGACCCAATTTTCGATGCAAGGTCACAAGGTCAACGACCCTGTGCACGCTTTCACTTGTATACTGCACAGTTTTATCATATAATGGGGTTGCTGGCAAGATATAAAAACTTTCCACTAAGAAGGCCCTAACTATCTCATGTCCATTTTTATTTCTTATTGAGTAAGTCATGTTCTAGGTGTTGCACTAGCCCCTGTTTAGCAATTCTTGTTCCGCTAATTGAATTCACTCGGGCCGTTGGTGTGTAGCGCACATCCCGTAAGGTGATTTCACTTCCGCCATCGCATTTTAAACGTATGTCCCCAACGCCTAGAATCGGTATGGAGTTGCCCTCTCCCGTGGTCTCAGCTGCGGAATTCATAGGGCAAAAATTAATAAATCAAGCCCTATTAAAACTAAAGTGGCTTGTAGCACCACTGTCAAGTGTCCAATAGCTGGCCTCGCAAAAATTCGCATTACCACTTAATAAACAAACTTGTTTACTTACATCGGTGGTGTGGGAGAGGTCCTTAGTATGGAAATTGTATTGATTTCCATCTCCGCCGTTGTTATTATTGGTGTTTTTCTTTTTGCCGTTGTTATTGCTATTGTTTGGGCAAGTTGGCAAATGTCCATCGCTATTGCCATTGGTCATTTGTGTTTTATTGCTGCAACACTCATTCAAGTAATGACCCATCTTGTTACAGTTGTAACATTTGATGTTTTTCTTATCGGTTTTGAACTTTCTGGTTTTACCAGAAGTGCCAATCTGTGTTTTATTATTGTTCAAATTGCCACGAGTTGAAGATTGTCCACGGCCTTTGCCTTTTATTTGCTTTTGGCCGTGTTGCGTGTGATAAACGTTGTTGCCATCACCATTGGCCCCATTGGAGTAGCGTACACGCACATCTTCTGCTGTTAGCTCTTGAACAACTTTGTCCACAGTAAATTCGTCTCTAGGCATGTTGTAAAGCCTGGAGACTGTAATTGCATATTCTTTAGGTAGTAATGCAATCATAAAATAACCTAAGAACCGTTTGTCTAGGTTATATCCAATCTCTTTTAACTTGGCGTTTTTGTTGGTTAGTCTAGTTATAAAAGTCTGAAGCTGTTCCCCCGGTTGGTGTTTGGTGTTCACTAATTCAATAAGTAATTAGGCTTCTCTGGCCATCACTTTTGGCTCGTATAGCGCGTTTAGATGGTCCCAGACTTCCTTGGCATTTCTAATGCCTTTCAGACTCTTTTTAATGTCATTTGAAACGTGTAAATAGATAAGCCCAAGGGCTTTTCTATTCTTTTGATTATAACATTTTTTTTCTTCTTCAGTTGCTGTTTCAGGTGGTTGCTTATAAGTCCCATCCACATAGGTCCATACTGTTTTGGAGAGAAGGTACATCTCCATGCTTTTACACCAAGAGTTATAGTTTGTATGCGTTAGTTCCTCGACATTCCACTTGGGGCCCTTGCCGTTGTTGTTTTTCATCATCTTGAATGATGATGTTATAGTTGCTTCAAGGTTTTTTCTTAGTTGAAAACGATGAAAAAGAGGTGACCTAGTTACGTTCCCCTCTATCACAACGCGTTCTTTTGTTCGTCAACAAAGGGCACTACACAAAACAAGATGTCGTACACAACACGGTAATCTGCTTACAAAGGGCACAAAGTAGTAATCCGTGTTTGTTGTTTTCAATTCAGTTCATTAGTTAAAGGACTCTGGGCTCATAACCTTTGTTGGGTTTTTTGGCGTCGATTGACTAAGGGCGCCTGCGCTCTATTCTTGACCGTTGCAGTGTTAATTCCAAAGCTCCTGAATTTTAACTTAATAACGTTGTAGAATCGAAAGATTTACTTTAAATAACTTAATATTCAATAAACACGAACACCGGAAATCAGAGGTTAAAGTTTAAATTGTATTTATTTAACAAACATACTAATGCAAACTAACATACATGTAAAACAAAGTACAATAGCGTCCAAAATATAGCAGAGCGCATAAATACGATGTGAACAAGTAGAGGTCCTAATCAGAAGTGACTTAGGACCTCTCAAAACGCAATGAGAGACCTTTTTAACACAGGTCAGCCGAGGTCAGACTGTTTTCAATAGCGAGTCAGACGGCGCTATATCGTCAATAGTGTATTGCTAAACGCATAAGAAAACAGGCTGACTTCAATAGTGAATGGTAAATCAAATACGTGAAGTCAGACTCTCGTATAGAGTCGCGTATAACGATATTACAAATAGACGCAACAAACGTATGGTTAATCATTATTAACCATTTAATTATTATCGCAATAATTAATTAAGTATTTAAATCATTATAATTGAATTCATTTGTGAATTTAATTATTAAATCGCAATCGTAAAGGTTAAAAGCTTGGTAACAGGCTGGCATCAATGCTGTTACCATAGCAATGCAAACAAATAGGTTAAACATAACAACATTGTAACGGCAAACGTAAAACGTTAATTAAAGTTATTTAATTATTTCTAATCGATGATTTAATATTTAAATCATCGTTAGAATACGTATTAATTATTATTCTAATTTATTTTATTCGTATTGCATAGTGCATCGCTTTGGTAACATCGCCATTACTATTATTATTATTTCTTCACAAACAGCCGTTTGGCCAAAATAGTGAAGGAGTCACATAAGCAATCAAATAAATTTTTGCAATAACACAATCTGAACAATACAGTCTTAAGATAATCAAAGTAAACACACTACCACATTAAACCACTAATCTATCTTCTACACTAGGAATCATACAGCGACATATTTGAGATATGTTTTAATTATACATCTTATATAAAAAATTACCTGCAATATGTACTGGTAAACATTCTGCGACTGCAACTCATACAATGTCAATAAATTACAGTATTCCTCCTAAAAATTCATCATACGAAAAAATCTCTCCTGATGATGTACAAGAAAGGTACATCTCAGTAAAAGATGATCAACTCTCCCATGTTTTTTAATTAAATCCCCACATAGCAAGCAAGTAGTATCAAAGAAATCCACTGGCAATCCACCATAAATCAAACTATCAGGATTCAAGCGTAAATTAGCATAACATCGAAGGGATACCAAGCTTTTCATCATGCCAAGATATTCCTCTCTTATAAATAATGGTTTCAAATCGACATAGTATAACATACGGCTTGACAAACTTACACTTCTCATATCATCCTCAACAGCTTTTACAATGTGTGCATAACTAGTTTGCACTTTCAGTATCTCAAAGTCAGCATTCTCTGGGAATGCTTTCTCAGGGTGTGGGAGGGCTTCAAATTCAACATTAGAAAAAATTACTTTTATATACTGTAAATACCATGTAGTAGGATTATGCAACTGAGTCATCTGATATGTCATACAGGATCCAACCACCCCATCAATATCTCTAGTAATTATTGTATTATAAACCCAGCTCATTGTCTGCTTGTAAATCATAATGTACAGTGGAGTTCTTCCTGTTTCCAAACGAACTGCAGAATTTTTAGTACCCTGTGGCAGATTCAACAATTATTTCAGAAATAACAACTGCAAGGTCTCCAAGTTATCCAGCTTTGCATCAAACCATATTGGGCAGGCATACAAAATCACTGATCTACACATAGTCAAACAACTTCATATGAGTATTGAAACAAGATATACATCCTCTTATCATTGTAGGCCATAGTCTGCTAATAATATTCTTGACTTTAGACTTGATTTGGTCCATATGTCATCGCCGTTACTAAGTGTACACAGCAGCAATTGTGTGCGCATAGGTTGTGTGCATCGCATCGTTTTAAATTCATTTTCTAGTTAAATAACATTTAATAAATTGATTATAAAGTTTAATAATCATAATTAAATGTTATTCTTTATTCTATAATTATTGTAAACATTTATTTTAAATGTTTACATTAGCCGTTAGCTGGCAACATTGCCAGTATACATGGTATCATGCGCTATTACATAACGCGCATTGATACATTACATAACGTTGCTATTAAACATTTAATTGCTCAATTTAAATGTTTATTAGCAACAAAACAAGAATGCATAATTAAATACAAGGTATTTAATTAATTTTAAAGTAATAGTTTCGTTTAAACTATTTTTATTTAATGTTTAAAGTTTTGTATTACGTCATTCCAATAGACGTAATGTTATACAAGCCATTCGCTTGTAAGATGGCGGGCCTTACAGTTGGCTCCGCCTCTAGTTGCGGGTGTTTAGGTACGCATTGGATTACGCGTTACCCATCGGCGATTAATTGATCGCCAGATGGTCAGCTGAGCTGCTAAGGTAATATGTTTTAAGTATGCATGTTTCTTATTTTACATATTTCACAGATGGCTCAATTTTGAGCCATTGGAGCTCTCGCCAGCTGGCTGGGCCTTGCCACCGTCAATCGGCGGCAGGTGAGGCTAAGCCTGCAGCGAGTCACGTAACAAGGGAAGACACGTACAACACAATGATTTTACAATTATGCAATGACAATTAACAATGTCAAATGTGCAATCAATGCAAATGGCATTGGCACATGTAGGAGTTGACTGAAAACCAATATATGATTGCAGACATGAGATTTTGGATTGTCTATTGCTAATTGCAAATGGCTTTATCTAATCTAATTGATGTTTCCAACATCTAATTAAACTACTAATGACAAACGTCCATGTTTCTCATATTGCACAACGTTACAATGGCTTTTAATCAGTGTCAAATTAATAAAGGAATACAACGGCTGTCCAGGACAGTGTAGTCGATAAATGCGACAATTCCATACTACATATTCCCCCTTTCACGCAATTAATTTAACCAACAAACCAATATTATATGTGAATAAGCGATTCACAATAAACGCACATTTTAACCCTATAAGACATGCAAACAACATAATTAATCACACAATTGATAAATTCAAATAGCAAACAAACATAAAACCAAATTATTGCACTTTAAATAATGTAAACACATAAAGGATATTCCAGCAACAAAGTATGTAGGTTGCTCACAATATAGGTCACCAGCAAGCCACTTTATCTGAGACGTCTGAAAATAACTCTAACAACATACATTAACAGTGCTTTAGCTAATGGTTTAGTTAAAAAGTCTGCTTTATTTTCTTTTGATTCCACATGAACCAAAGAAAATTCCCCTTGGCTAAACATATCTCTCACATAGTGATATCTCAAATCAATATGTTTGGATCTACTGTTTTCAATTATAAATTGTGAGAAGCTAATAGCTGCCTTGTTATCACAATAAACAGTCAGCTGCTCACAACTTACAATCCCCCAATTGTCAAGGAATCTCTTAAGCCAAACAAGTTCCTTAACAACTTCACAAATTGCAATATATTCACTCTCCATAGTGGAGAGGGCAACGCATTTTTGTTTCTGGCCTTTCCATGAGATGGTCCCACCATCCATTACAATCAGAAAGCCAGAAAAAGATTTTCTGGAACGGGTTAGGTTTCATTTTGCATCTACAAAGCAATGCAATCTTGGTTCCTGTTCCATTTCATCTCTTGAAAATAAAGTCAAAACATATTCTTTAGTTGAATACAAATAACTTACTAGCTTACACAAGTGTCTCCAATGAACCAATTTGGGTTCATCATTGAACTGTGCCAAATATGCAGTTGCCATCAATATATCAGGGCGAGTTCTTTGTGCGACAAACAGCACAGCCCCAATAACGTTTAAATAAGGTACATTTACCAGTTTATCATCGTTTTTGTCTTTTGTGAGTCCACCAATCACCAATGGCAGAGTTGTTGCTCTGATCTCCATATCAGGAAACTTTTGCACTATTTCTTCAATATAGTGCTCCTGATGGGCTTCCACATAGCCATCTCTACAAATGTAATTGACTCCTAGTAGCTGTTTAATAGGTCCAGGGCTTCTAATTTCATAAATAAAGGTGAGATCCTGCAACGCTTCTCAAATTGCTGCTTGGTTCTTCCTAAAGACTCTAACATCATCTACATAAACAACAAGTACAATTAAACGATTTTTAATATAAACACAGGCTGACCCGTCAGCCCAGTTGTAACCCAAACCAACTAAAACACTGTCCAAATGTAAAAACCACTCTTTTCCTGATTGGTGGAGTCCATAGAGAGACTTTATCAATCTAACAGACTCCCCCAAATGGGAAAAT